>CAJHQQ010003087.1:0-51247 GCA_905132885.1 Moricandia moricandioides | reverse complement strand
CAACAATCCCCCAAATGAATATAAATGACTCTAAACACTAGACGACTCGACATATTTGACTTCATAGACAAGACACAACAAGACTCAACTAAGGACTTTTGAGAGTACAAACGAAAAATCCACTGCATGATGAGTTGGTAGCATTTTTCAGCCTTGAACCAGTCATTGTTAATAGCTATCGGATTTACTCGGCCAGGTAGTGAACATGATGTCTTGAACCACCCGCGCTTTGGTGTAAACCTAGACAATAACTATAACACAGTTTCATTATCTCATAGAACTAGGTTCTTTGTTTTGTTCATTTGAACATGATGTCTTGAACCACCCGGGATTTGGTGTAAACCTAGATAATAACTATAACACAATTTCATTCTCTCACAGAACTAGGTTCTTTGTTGTGTTCATTTTGGCCGTGAACAGTCCTGGTTAATCATGAGTGAACTTGGAGAATATAGTCTTTCTTTCATTCTCCTAGAAGCGGCCTCATTTCACACTCACAAGGTGATTTGCCATTAACTTTGTTTAGAGGAGTATCATGTACTACTTCATTCATATCTCAAAGTTATGGACACAAATCATTAAAAGCAAATGCTTATCATATATTCCTTACATGTAGCATTGTTTAATCATCCTAGGAACTGAGTATAGACCGAAGTCTTACAGTGCTTTGGGCAGATTTAGTTTGACGTAGTTGTCTCCTTGAACCTATTTCTTGGGATCTCCAGTCATTTATGTAGAGTTACCGCCAAACCTTATCTTAATTCACAGGCTTTAACCCATTCCTCTTGATGATATAACAATATGATCTCATGACACACCTTTAATATAAGGATCCTAGGTTGTCATCATAAACATAATCTCTTGAGATTAGTCGAGATCAATTGTGTAATGATTTTTGTCATCTTTTTTCCAAGATACAACTAACCATTATATACAAAACTTAGTGCATGACACTAATTTTTTTTAGAAAAATTATATTGTGATAATTATCACTAAGTTCATGTGGCCTCTTGCCAATGACTTTATATGGTAAGCAAAGATTTCCCCACATTTTTTAAAATAACTCAAAATATGCTTATTTTCATTTAACATCTCTTAAGATTTTAGAAAACTTGATCTACAACTCTTTTGGATTTAAATTAATAAAAAGCAATTTCAAAAGTATTACAACTTTTTTTTCAGTCTTGGAAATTCACATTTTATATACACCTATTTTCATAGTTCTCTCAAGTCGATTTATAAATCCAACTTGTATTATTTGTGGCATCAAAACCACTACTCTCTTTGGTTATTTTCAACCATATTGACTTTAGAAACTACAATATACATATCAGCTTCAGTCATATTAATATGATACTTCTCATTTTTTCATAGTCAATCTTATATGGCTCGCGTTAAAGCATTGATGAAATATGAATGTTTTGATCACTATCAACAACATTTTATTATCTATGGCAAATGATTCATACGTGGCAGACATCTCCCAAATTTAATTTGGGGCGTCGACTCACGAATCCATTTCCATTTATTCCATTTGATCCCATAAGATCGAAATGTTTATAATATTTTTATAATACTTAAACTCGATTCACCACCGGGTTAATACCAAAACTCCACCGATCAATTTACTAGTGTTATCTCCATCAGCTATAAAACATTTATTTATAACCTTGCAGAAAAAAAATATTATTAGTGCCAATTCATAAATGAATTAATGACATTTGAACCATAAATAAATTTGCAACATGGTCAATTAGTTTCTCACAAATAAAACGTAACTGCAAACGTAAGCCATAAAATTAAAACATGAATTCTAAGAAACCGATAAATCAAGTCAAAGTAATAACACATATATTTGACTAATAACATTTTATTTTAATTACTTTTCCAAACAGTTAATTAATTTACAAAATGAAATGCATTCTCAGTTGATTAATAATTTATTTCAATTGCTAAATAACTTATGAAAAGAAAATTAAGCTTGCAAATCACTTAACGATAATTCTACAAGCTAGAGAAAGTAGATAATTGAAATAAAAGCTGCAAATTAATCAATCTTATATGCTAATCACGAGAAAGCTAAAAAATTGAAAACTTTTAAAAGTGACGAGTTCTAACAAATGTAAAAGAATAAAATATTATATGTTCACACATGGAACTTCTTTAAATTCTAATCAGTTGCAGAAAATCAAAGATCAATCTAAATGGCTTAGCTATCAAATTAAAAATTTGCAGAACTATTAAACCATAATAATCGAGAATCTGATGGAAATGAATTGATTTTCCATCATAATGAATTCCCTTCATTCCTGTTTTCAAAAAAAAAATGCACTAAACAAATTATCAGTTTTCGTTAGTACAATAACGAAAATTAAAGAATTAAGATTGTAAGACTATGATTTCTACGATATGGCAAACTGAATAATTTGTTTATATAATGACAAAAACAGAAATAAAATATAAAATACTTGATACCAAAATATGATGAACAAAGAATGATTTCGTGTGGAGGTGAGACACTCTTTCCTTAATTCTTTAATTGCCCGCAGTGTGACGGTGTTTGCGCAATCAGAATCCCATGATACAACCACACTTCGACTATTCCTGCATCACTCAGAATAGAAGCTAACGAACCTATTTTTGTGTTGTACTCTCAGACAAAAAAAATACTAGCATAACTATTCAAGTGGGAGAGAGTAAACTTTTGTTGTTGAATGCACATTTTTCTATAATGCTAACAAGTCTTTATATAGAAAAATAATAAGGAGCACAAGTTACATTTTCAACATAGAAATGAAATTTCCATGGTGCACTAATGGAGACATCAATTCTTGTCAATTATTATGTGAATTTATTCCACATTTTGACTAAGAAATAAAGAGGTAGAATTATTATTGTTAGACCAATTCAAACAAATAATATTCTTTAAAATGAATTTCTTTTTTATATTTTACCATTATAAAAGATCAACATATATTTGGTTTATAAGATTAAGTTAATGAACATGAAGTCCAACTAACAAATCAATATCCAATGTATGTATTTCTTACACATTGGACTTTCATTTCTCATTCAAATAAAACTCATTTTTGACATATGAATATACTATTCATAATGTTCAAAAAATAGTTCCAAAACCTCCATCACTTTCATATATCTTGACAACTTTATCGATTATATGAAAAGGTATCTTTCTGTTTCACTCAGACTCGAGAAGAAATAGTTGCCACTGAAGATAATGGCTAGTGATTTTAAATACAACTTCCTACCCATGTTCAGTACTTTTCTCTCTTTTTCGCGTCTTCCTCACATGCACACACCTCTACGGATCCCCCAATTTTCTATCCTATTATTCTACTTAGTCTATGGTGGGCAAGGAGATGTCCCTATCGTCGAGTTTTAGGCATGGAACATTTATGGCGTCACCGCTGAAGATGAATCCGTTATACTTGTTCAGATCCTTAGAGCATGATTATCAATGGGACTTATTTGGTGGTCCTTAGAGTTTTTTATTGTTATTTTTAGATAAAGACATTGTTAAGGACTTTTAATGAGAATGGTGATTATTGGTGGGACTTTTTGTTGGTCCTTAGGTTAATTTTTTTTTTGAAATAACTAGTAACATATATAAGATAAAAGATATTACCATTTTAAGTTGAATAACTAATAAAAAAGAACAAATTTATTCATTTAATAAAAAATTAAAAAAAAATTATTACATTTCATAAAAAAACAAAAAATACAAATTTCAGAAATAAAAGCAAACACACAACTTATTCAAATCATAGAAACTTATAAATTATATGTTATTTGGAAAATGTCCAAATTTAACCCATATATTTTCAATCAGATAATTTTTTAATTGTTCATGAGCTTGTCTATTCTGAAGGCTCGTTCGGCGATCCATTGTACTGCCGAGATTCGAAGGCATGTTGACGAAAAATGTATTCACTTCTTCTCTTTCTTGAAACTCAAATTTGTTATACTGAGTGAATGATGACCGTTCATCTTCGACAATCATATTATGGAGTATGATGCATGCTCTCATAATATTTCCTATTTTTTCTTTATCCCATAACTTAGACGGATTTCTGACAACGGCAAATCTAGCTTGCAGGACTCCGAAGGCACACTCAACATCTTTTCGAACTGATTCTTGGGTTTGAGCAAATAATGAATGCTTCTGACTTTGTGGTAGTCGGATAGATTGAATAAAAGTCGTCCATTTCGGATAAATATCATCTGTGAGATAATATGCGAAATGGTATGGGTTACTATTCACATAGAAGTTTACTTGTGGTGCGATGCCGTTAATAACGTCATCAAAAACAGGAATCGATCAAGAATATTAAGATCGTTCATAGTACCTGGAGCTCCAAAAAATGCGTGTCATATCCAGAGGTCATAGGAAGCTACGGCCTCCAACACAATTGTTGGTTTTCCGGTTCCTCGTGAATACATTCCTTTCCAAGCGGTGGGGCAATTCTTCCACTCCCAATGCATACAGTCGATGCTCCCAATCATCCCCGGGAATCCACGTTCTTCTCCGATATGTAGTAGTCTTTCCAGATCCTCTGGTGTGGGACGTCGTAGGTATTCATCGCCAAACAAGGTGATTATTCCGGTGGTAAAATTGTGCAAACATTTTCGAGCTGTTGTTTCAGCAAGACGGACATATTCGTCTACTGTATCAGCCGCACCACTGTATGCCAATTGTCGAATTGCTGCAGTACATTTTTGTAGAGGTGAAAGACTTGACCGTCCGGTTGCATCTTCTGATTGTTGAAAATACGGTATTTCTGTGGAGAGACAATGCACAATACGCAGGAACAAAGATTTGTTCATTCGAAATTGTCGCCGGAATAAACTAGGAGAGTATGTAGGATTCTCGCTAAAATAATCATTCCAAAGCAAGTTGTTGCCTTCTTCCCGGTTTCTCTCTATCACAATACGTTTTTTTTCTCTCTTTTGGTTCTGGTATAGGAGCATAGTTATTAAAAAATTCTTCAAAGGGGGTATCAAGATCAATATCATCATCATCATCTTTGTGGTAATTATAGTGGGATGAAGATGCCATTATAAATATATCGAGAAGGAGGAATTGTGTATTGTTTAGGAAATAAGGAGAGAAAAGATTTGTGTATTTGTAATCACAAGAGCAAGCTCATATTTATAGAAATGAATTTGTGAAAGAAGCAAGACCCGTGTGAAAGTCCGTGAGGTTGTGATTTAGATGTGTGATACTTTTTTCTTTGGTTGGTGATGAAAGAAACAAAGACATTTGATGGAGAATGTAACTAGGCATTTTAGTTACAACTATACACAATCAGACATGGCAATGCAAAAGAGTATTTGGTTGCCTTCTATCTTCATTTTACCATTAATAACTACAGTTCCATGACACGACAAGTAGGCCTAGGCATTCGGGGTCCCAATCGGGTGTCGGTTCGGATCCAATCGGGTTTCGGATTTTCGGGTTTACAAAAAACAGCCCCATTCAGATATTTTAAAAATTCGGGTCGGTCACGGTTCGGGTTTAGTCGGGTTCGGTTCGGTTTTGGTAACACCATGAAAATCCGAGTAAACCCACTATACTTTCGGATTTCGGTTCTTGTCCGGGTTTTGGTTCTTTTCCATGTTTCGGTTCTCAAAAGTGTACTAAAAGATTGTACATATTCAAGTGAACAATGAAATTAGTAGTAGCTGATCATCAACTCTATACACATTCAAGTTTCACCTCTGTATATACATTCAAGTTTCAACTCTATACACATTCAACTAGACTAAATCTCATAATCAGACACCAAGATAAAAGCAACGTTAAAAATTTATTAAATATAAGTCATACAAAGATCACCATTATTGAAATGAAAAACAAAACAAAGATCACCATAAAGCAACATTATTCAATGAAATAAAAATAAACTCTTTCAAACTTCAATCTTTAACCTTCAACCTTCATAATCCATACATCAATTTTCAAGGTTGTGAGCTTCAAACTCTGATAAAAAAGACAAACAAATTCAGTTAAATGACCAATATAGAACTTAAGCAAACGAGTCAGTTAAATGAGCAATATACAAAAAATAAGCAAAGAAATTCATACCTTTCTCAAGCTTATCAAGCTCCTCAACATCAGCTAGGATCTGCTCATTTGTGATGATGATTTCATTAAGCTTGATGTCAGCTTGCAGCCATTGCTCACTACATATAAGAACCTCTATCATGTAGTGAGTTAAGCAGCTTCGATAAGGTTCTAATATCCTGCCACTTGTGCTAAAAGCACTTTCTGAGGCCACTGAAGACACTTGCATAGCAAGGAGATCTCTCGCCATTTCTGCAAGAACTGGATACTTCAGTTTGTGCACCTTCCACCACGACAGAATGTCAAACTCGGTTCCCAGTAAGAGCTTTGGAGTCTTAACTGCTTCCTTCAAGTAAACTTCAAGTTCATCTCTTGTATCTTCACCCTTTTCAGCAACAAGTTCCTTGTACATAACATCCATCCTTTCATAGCCAAAATCCTCAACCACGAGTTCTATTCTTTCAACTGCTTCTTCCTGAGACTCTGTACCAGGGACGTTAGAGGCTTCAGTTGGTTGAGTTGCTTGAACAGAAGATCCTCTGAAACTTAGATTGTACTCCTTGAACATAGATGTGAGAAGAACATTGATCGATTCTGCCATTTCCTTAGCCTCCACGCTGTCTTTCCCATACAGCTTCTCAAAACAGAGCTTTGCGAAATGCATCTTCTTCCTAGGGTCTAATATGGTCGCCAAGATCAATATCTTGTTGACACCTTTGATACCATCCCAATACTTTAAAAACTTATGCAACATATCTGATGCCCTCAACTGCAACTAAGAGTCTATGCTATTAGCTAAACCAGTGAGATTTCTCTCTATTGTCACTATCTCACCATAGCATTTGTATGCATTGACCTTAGATGAGGCAGAGACAACCAAAGTGCTATTGTAAAATATGACTAAAAACCTAATAAGTTTCTCAACAGCATTCCAGTCCGAAGCAGCAGGTGGTCCACACCGCTTAGCCCCATTATCTACTTCAAGAAAGTAGTCATTGTACAACATATCTTCTGCTTCCATCCTATCAAATGCTACCTTAAATTGTAATGCTCTAGATAGCATAAGAAAAGTTGAATTCCACCTAGTCTTTATATCCAGAGGTAAGCTACCACGAGTCATCTTACCAGTGGTGACTCTTTGATCAAAAGCATTTAACCTACTGGTAGAAGACCTCACATATTGAACAGCATTCCTGATAACTAACACATTCTCGCCTAAATCACTCAAGCCCTCCTTAGCAATTAAGTTTATAATATGAGCAGCACACCTCATGTGTAAAAAATTTCCATCTAAGACTAAAGCATCCGGAGAAATTGAGCTAAAGACCCTATGGAACCTCTTAATAGCAGATGTATTGGCAGTTGCATTATCTATTGTGATGCAAAATAACCTCTCAAGTCCCCAGTCAGCTAAACACCCTAAAAGGACATTAGAGATTGTCTCACCTTTGTGATCCATGACATATTTGAAGCCAATGATTAACTTCTTTAGCTGCCATTGATCGTCAATGAAATGTGTAGTGACAACCATATAACTTGCACCTACGAAAACCATGAACAGTTTATATAAATATATGTCATTAGTTGAACTATGAATTGTATTGACGAGTTTTATTCAAAAAAAAACAATTTACCTGTGACTTGAGATACCCAAATATCAGTGGTAAGTGACACTCTTTGTTTACTGGTGATGAGCAAATTCTTCAATGTTGCTTTCTTTTTCACAAACATCTCCACAAGGTTCCTAGTCAAAGTTCTTCTTGAGTGAGGCTTGAAGAGGTTGACCTTGCAATGTAAGAGATTAAAAAGTAAGTAAAGGTTGGTGAATAAGAAAAATTAAAAGATAACGTTTTGCAAGGTTGTACTTTTTGGCAGAAGTGTTTAAAAGCAGTACTTTCAATGAAAGAAAGTGGTAATTCTGCTAACACCACCAGCTCGTTACATGCTTCTCTGAAAACCGTCTCAGAAACTTTAGATGCTTTCAGTCTTCCTTCACTACCAAGCTGCTGTTGATTATTTTCTGACTAGTTAAACATGATTGGTGCTCTTTGCATATTTGCAGATGTTTCTTCAGGTTAGAAGTGCCTGACTTGGATGCACATGAGAAGATCTTTTGGCAATGGTGACAGATGCATTTGTCCCGACTCTCTTTGGTTCTGCTGTAATTCTTCCAGACATCAGACCGTGGCACAACCAACTTCTTCACCTTACTCGCCTGAGATGATGAGCCATTTTCATCAGCATTGTTCCCTTGGTCTTCAAATTGCACATCCATGGGCTCTTCACTCTGTTGGTTTTTAAAACATGAAGATGCCATCTGCAAGAGAAGAAGAATATGCTTTAGAATCGGTAAGACACATGATCACAACCAACAATAGATTAAAACATCATATGTTACACATGATCACTATATGAAAGAATCGGACAAACATAAACGTAACTCATCTCACGCATCACTCTCAAGAACCTAAAAATGTCGATTATATCAAAGATTAACATAGCTCATCACGCATCACTCTCAAGAACATAAACGTAACTCATCTCACGCATCACTCTCAAGAACCTAAAAGTTTCGACTATATCAAAGATTAACGTAGCTCATCACGCATCACTCTCAAGAACATAAACGTAACTCATCTCACGCATCACTCTCAAGAACATAAACGTAACTCATCTCACGCATCACTCTCAAGAACCTAAAAGTGTCGACTATATCAAAGATTAACGTAGCTCATCATGCATCACTCTCAAGAACATTAACGTAATCAAAAGAAAGAGAAGCTAAAAGAGTCGATTACTTCAGAGTAATCAAAAGAACCTACAGGGAACCAAAATTTAAAAAAAAACACAAAGCGGTTGTATAGATCACTCAAGAGAAAATTGAGTACCTTAGTTCGATTATTTTCTGAATGAAGAGGTAGTTTTGGTTATCAACTTTGAGGAACCGTGTAGACATTTATATGAAGTTATGAACTGTTATTTAGGGTTTCAAAAATTGAATCGACGATGGGGAAACAAGATTACGGGGGGGGGGGGGGGGGGGGGGGGGGGGATGAGAATATTTGATTACTGGATTAAGGAAATGATAAAGGAAACAAGATTACGGGGGGATGAGATTTCGGAAAGGTGTGTTAGAGGATATCGCAGAGAATATCGGAGGTGGTGGCTGTGTAATCGAAAAGAGGGAAGGGATAAGGGCTTCCGGGTTTCGGGTGTACTTATTCGGATCTCGGGTATTTACCCGACCCGACACCCATTGTACCGCAAAAACATGGTCCAATCGGTTTATTTAGAAGAACCGAATCCGACCCATACCAGTTTTATCGGACCGGGTTCGGTTTGGGTTATCAAATTTCGGGTTTATTGCCCAGGCCTAACGACAAGTAACCACAACCTACAAATACAATAACAACTACTCTAATTAGAAATGAATCTAGAGGGGTTCATCGGCCATGTTACAATAACAACTACTTTTTCATCAACAAACGGGAATCATTTCACTTGTTTAATCTAAGAAACGACAAGTAACCACAGCTAAAATAATATGACAATCTATAAACTCGAATTAGTTCTTCACAACAAAGAGCAACTGAAACGATCTAGGAAACGATAACGGGAATCAACAAACAGGAATCATATCATTACAATAACATAAACACTCTAACGAAACGATCTACTCTATAAATCTTTCATCAAATTTCATCGGCCAATCTAAGAAAGCACAAGTAACCAATGGCTATAATCTCTGAATCTACACACGAGAACCATGGAATAACAACAAACAACAACAACAACAACCAGACATCGATATAAATCTCTAACAGTTTCCTATTTTGGGTAGAGAAAGACATACCTTTTTGATTGAAATCACCGGAGAAGCTTTCGGTCGGACAATAGATCGGTCTCGAGGTCGCAAAATAACCGAGAGGCTCTTGAAATCGGGGGAGGATCGCCGTCTACCTCTATCGCCGTCGAGAGAGTTTTGGGAGAGAAGGAGAGAAAGAGAGAGAGTTGTGAGACGAAACCGTGCCTTGCCCTACACCGCGCACTTCTCCAATCCATTCTCGCCACGTGTGACGAAGGACGAGCCCAAAAGCTTCTTATTTTGGGACTTCCCGAAACAATCCTTAACAAATTACTCCCTTTTTCATTTTCTTTTTGGGCCAAAAACAATAAGGACCATGATAAGGAGGCCCAATACTGATGGTCTTACCTCTTCAAACTTGACATCTATCAACCAGAAGATATCCCCTCACTCTTCACATTCGCTAACAGTCAAAAATAGACGTAGATAACCTCCGCATGTATGCTAAACTAACATTATCTCACATATCACAAACCACGTTTACATGGCCAATTTATGTGCTTAGATGGATGGTTGGTAAAACCTGTAAAGATCACAAATCGATAACGATCATGACGCTAAGAGCAGCGGGTTTATTTCACAATTTCGTTCTGTTGATAAAGCTGAAGAATCACAACGAAAAGGTGCATAGGGGAAGTGATGTTTCAGAATGGTTGCGGTCTGCTCAGTCGTCGGAATGTAATTACGTTGGTACAAATGTATACCTAACCAAAGAGAACGATATGCAACTAACCTAAGTGAGATCTAATTACGTTGGTACAAATGACCCTTGGATTACATATCTAGTCAATATGAACTACTAGATCTTCACGTCAGCAGATCCTAAATTTAGTTTGCTATTATATATAGATAACTCGAAATAGAATCTACTAGCTCTGATTTGAATAGGCAATGCCACAATAAATTCGATTGGAAAAATTAGATGAGCAAGACGCCACAACGCAAATCCAGAGCGTTTTTTTTTCACTCAAAGGGAAGTTTTCGATTATAAAAGTTGGATGGGAAACACATTATTGGATCATAAATTCAAACATCATTCATCGTCTTTGATGACTATAAAAAGAAGTGAATAAGATTCCCCTTATAGCTTGGCCGGCAGGTTATGAGGAAAGTCCCAGTCAGTCTTGATGTGGTTTCGACTAATCTCTCTCAGGGAACGGCAGCCACTAAGTGCCATTGTCAGCTCAAACTCGTCTCTTAGCATTTGCAGCATCTTCCTCACTCCCGCTTCTCCCTCCGCTGCAAGCGAGAACAGGGTAGGCCTCCCAACCTAACCAAACCAGTAATAAGTTAGAGTTCAAAAAGTATTGCAATAGGATGTGAAAAAAGTAGTATCCACTTCGGTGGAGCCAGGATATACCGGGTTATTTAATAAAAAAAAAAAGATAAAACAGGAGAAACTACAAGAGTATGTGATATGAATGAACTTACAAAGACACCTGAAGCTCCAAGAGCCAATGCTTTAAAGACATCAGTTCCACGGCGAACTCCACCGTCAAGAAACACCGGTAACCGACCCTCCACCGCTTTAACCACCTGTTTTATTGAAAAATTTTCGGTCGAACCATGTTCAAATTTCGATAACACAGAATGATAAAAAGAAGGCTTTAGTTAGAAATGTTTTGAGGTTAACCTCTTCAAGAGCCATTATAGTTGCAGGGACATAATCAAGCTGACGAGCTCCATGGTTAGAAACTATAATCCCTGCCGCTCCATACTCAACCGCGATTCTTGCTGCCAAAATATCAAATTATCAGAAGGAATGTTCTTAACTTTATGAGATCTCTAATGTAAAAAAAAGGGTTGTTGCGGAAAGTTACCATCCTCAGCTGTTATAACACCCTTGACAAGAATTGGCAAGCTTGTAATAGATTGTAGCCACTTTATATCCTATAAGGAGAAGAAAAACAAAAAGAGAAAAGACACGCAAGAATCTATTATGTTTCTAGATCTTGACGAGCAATACAAAGTCTTGAAACATGATTCAAACCTTCCAGCTAAGTGATTGATCAACTTGACCCGCAACATACGAAGCTAGCCCTGAGTCATCGGTCTGCAATTATCAACAGAAACAAAGAAAGATATCTAAGTATTAAGCTTTTGGATATCAATCATTTTGTAGAAACTGACCTTGTCTATTTTCCCAAGATCCAACCCTTCGAAGTTCTTCAAGGTCAGACCTCTAGGAAGCGCAAATCTGTAGAGAGAGTACCATTAAGAGAAGAAGCAAAAGATCGTACAAACAGGAACAGGTGATGGCGGAGAAAGTTTCATGACCTGTTTTTGATGTCGGATTCTCTGCGTCCGAGCCTAGGGGTATCAACGGTAAGAGCAATGGCTTTGAAACCAGCTTCTTCAGCTCGTTTCACAAGCTGCCTAACCACGTTTCTATCCTTATACACCTGAATCAATACCCAAACTCAATCCAAAACAGAGAAAATAACAAGTAAAGGTCTTGTGCATACATACATAGAGTTGGAAAAAGCGAATCCCAGGTCCTGTGGAAGCAACTTCCTCAACACTACAAGTAGCCCATGAAGACAAAGTCTGAAAAAAATATTAAACAATACTTTCCACAGTTAGAAACAGAACGAGAAAGCCTTTCAAGAAAATATCAAACGACACAAAAAAAACACATAAGGAGATATTCAGTAAGGTGTGTCTGAGATAGAATCAAAAACCATGATTGTTCCAGCAGCAGAAGTAGCTCTAGCGGTTGCAAGCTCGCCTGCAACAACAATAAAGGCATTTCATTTCCCATAGTAAACTAATGAGACAGCACCACATAAAGTTACTCTTAAGACATAACTCTAATAATAAGGACATACCATCAGGGTGAGCCATTTTCTGCATAGCAGTAGGAGCAACCATGATTGGCATAGATATGTTAAACCCTAAAACACTCGTGCTCACATCTATCTTGCTTACATCGATCAGAATCCGTGGCCTAAATCTGTTTTTTTTTTTTTTTAAACAAAACACATGAACAAACCAATTAATATACTTCAAAACTAATTAAAGAAAGCAAGACATTAAGATTCACTTACAGAATCCTGGAGAAGGCGTTACGATTCTCCTGAAGAGTCCATTGATCCTCTGCACCAGACGCATAGTAATCATAAACCATCTTTGGTAATTTCTCCTTTGCTATCTTCTCGTATTCCATCACGTTCGTTATCTCCATTTCTTTTGATAAATTTCTACCTGGAATTAAACATCTCTTTCATGCTTTCATCATCAAAAATCATTTTCAAGAATTTATAAGAATCAGAAACAAGAAAGAGGGCTGAGCAACTATAACAGTATAGTAAACGATCACAAAAGAAAAATCTGGCACAGAAATCATAAACGAGAGAAGCTTACCGAGAGAGAGAGGGCGGCTTGGTGTTCTTGAGAAGGTGGCGAAGAAAACTATAAAGAAAAATAGAAAATAACAAATGTGGATTGAATATTCTTGATATAGATCTCATTAGTCACAAAATTAGGTACGTCTCTGTTATTTTTTCAAATACTATATTATAAAAGTGAAACAGCTAAGTCTCTATTTTATAGTCATGCGGTTAATAAGTTTCTGCAATCATATTAGAATATACTGTACAGTGTCAGTGCATGATGCATGAACGCAAATATTCCTACTTCCAACAGTTAACGACAAAGGTCTCATTTAGAAGCCAAAAACGATTTAATAAGTTTTGATAAAAAGCAAACATTTATAAATTTAGGGGTTTATATCTATATAAATTTTTTCAAAAACTTTGGTGACCATAAACGAATGTATCACTTGGCTATATCTAGGACCGCTCATGAGACCACATAACCACCTCAAGATTTAACGGAAAGGTTAGAGGAGTTTTTGCATATATGTTACATTGATGCTGATATGAACCCAATTAGGTGGGTTGGGCAGAGAAATATCTTCACCTAATGGGAAGGGTACTCGAGATGCTATCCAAACAGATATTGACATCAACTCATGTAAATTCACAATCAGTTTTTCATTAGCAAAGTCTGGACGGTATTTGCTTGATTCTTATGAACATACCCCATAAGCGTCAAAAAAGGTAAAATGTGATTTTTCTTCCAAATCTATGAGCATAGGCATAGAGTTCTCTTCTTCGATCCTCTGTTTTTCTAACTTGAGTAAGAAACTGTTTTTGTTGCAGGGACCGGTGTGTTTTCTGGTCTGAACAACACTTTTCATCATTATTATGTATGGAACAACTTTCAAAGACGGATTATAGAAAAAAAATTATCTCTAAATTTTTTTTCCTAATGTTGTTGTTTATAAAACTTGAAAAGTTTCAGATTTTTGTCTTCTAAACGTAAATACAATACATGGAATGCAGTTGATTTTATGCATAATGAAGAAACAAAATCCATGACAAAGACTAGTGTTTTGTTACACACTGATGCAATCTCTCGAGATATCTATTCGTCGTGTCTTAAAAACAGGCTCTACTCTTTAAGCTGGATCAATAAAAGTTATTCCTTGATAAAGCAATCGACATGGCAAGACGTCCTGCAAGAGGAAGATATTGTTGCTTATGTGTATTTGGTATGGATGGATGTCATCCGGTAGATACCATTCCATGGATGCATTTGTGTGGATGTCTTTATGTGGATGCATCTGTGTGCATGGCTTATATGTATATATGTGCATTTTTGGGCTAAAGAGAAATTGTTATTAGGCCATAGTATGGACGAAGCCCATTAGTGTGAGGGTTTTAGGGAGTCACTATATATACTGTCTAAACCTAATTTCATGCCTCCTAACACTCATTCCACAAGAATCTAAGATTAGAGAGAAAGAGAGGGGCAAGGAGCAAGAGCAAAGAGATATTAAAGGAGTATCCACATAAGGTTGAAGAGAAGCAAAGAGAGACTTGGTCAAGAGTCTAAGGCTATATCTGTAAGATTATCTTTTATGATTTCAATTATGAAGTATACCTTAAACAAAAATCTAGATTTATATTTAATTCAACCCTAATAACTTTCAAGAGAGAAGAAAGAAACATACTAACCTATGATTCATTGAAGTATATGTCGATTGACTTCTCCTCCCTTAAACATTTTCCCTTTATTGATTCTTTGATGAATAAGAATCTAAATCCTTCAATACTTTCTTTTGAGATCTTTTCCATTATGTGGTTTTAGGAGAGCTTTTGTCATCATCAAATAATGGGAGACACTACCCTCATTTATATTAATAGAAGGGGTGTCATAAACCAACACAACCCTTCGCTCATAACCACCAGTAAATATATAAATACATAAATTTATATTATATCTTTATGATCATAAGATGAATGACATTCATAAATTAAGGTAAAGGAGGGGGTATATCAGTACACTCGGATTCTAATGTCTTTAATCGAAACCAATCCATCACGGTATCGTCTTTAATATTGGAATCTAAATTTGTAATATGAACTTTATTTTTATATTGAACCAATAGACACATAGGTCAAATAAGAATATAAAATATTCTTACCTTCTCCCACTTGACTTTTGTGTCACCTTAATGGTCTAATATCAATAATGCGCGCTTTTGTATCAAGTTCACTTAATCTTTACTAAAATTAAAAATGATTGAATCATGGCGGTTGTATGTCATTTAATCGACATAGTTTCTTCCATGTATCACAAACCAATTCTAACTTTACATTATTCTTACATGAGAAGAACTTTTATTCTCAAAACTTTATCTTATGTTATCTTTAGACCTCAAGTGTATACACATCCTTTAATGATATATAACATATTTACTAAATCAGAAACTAACTTTAAGTGAATTCCTAGGTGTCACATATTTAATGAGCATTCCATAACTATAGTAGCAAGGCTTTATCTATAATATCCATATGTTCTTAAATGGCCATTGAACGCCTTGAGTGGTAAAGTTTTAATTTGCGGATCCGCTATCATTATATTCTTTCTTATGTGCTCTAGTGACACTCTATGTTTATGAACTTCTTCTTTAATAGACAAGTAGTTGAACTTAATGTGCTTAGCACCATTAATATACTTGTAATTCTTTCAAAAGAAGACAACTGCGAAATAATCACCATAAACTCTCAGCGACTTGGTTATAATTAATGTTGATAATTTAAAAGACTGAGATAAATTTTCACATACACTATTCATGAATTGTGACCTCAAAGCATGTCACAATTCAGCCTTAATAGTGGAAGTAGCAATGACATGCTGCTTTCCACTTTCCTTTATATTGTTCCCCTCAACTAATAGGAACAATAGCCAAACGTTGATTTTTACCATTAACGCATCCGACATAATCTGAATATCCAATGACCTTTAACTAATTGGATCTCTTTTATGTAAGCATGTTCTCGGTTGGTGCCTTGCAAGTACGAGGGGTCCTTTCTTTGCAGCTTTCCAGTGGTTCATTTCGGGTTTACTTTCATATCGGCATAACTTCCAATATCAAAACTGATATCAAGCTGAATACATGTCCAATATAGTTCAAACTCCCAACCATTGATGTCTAAGAAATCTTTCTATTTTCTTTATGCTCCAATTCATTCTTAAAACATTACATTTTACTAAACTTTCCCCTTCTGAATTGGAGCTATTCCTACTAAGTATATATATATATATATTTAATTTTATTTAATATCTCTCTAAGATCTTACTGATATATCTTTTCTGAGACAAATTCAACAGTCCTTGTGATCTATCTCGAAAAATTTCTATTCCGATCACATAAGATGCCTCACCCATATTTTCCATTTCAAATTTAATAGAGAGATACTTCTTCACATCATGTAACATACCCATATCATTTGCAGCAAAAAAAATATCATCAACATATAGTACTAAAATCACAAACTTACTCCCATTGATCTTAACGTAGATACATCGATCAATGATGATCTCTACAAAATTATATGATGTGACGGTATCATTAAACTTTATATACCATTGTCGCTAAGCTTATTTTAGTCCATATATTGACTTTCTCAGCTTACACACCAAATTTTCTTTACATGCGACCACGAAACCTTCTGGTTGGTCCATATATATTTCTTCCTCAAGATCTTTATTCAGAAAGGCGTTTTTCACATCCATCTGGTGAAGCTCAAGATCATAATGAGCCACCAAAGCCAAAACAATTCTAAGAGAGTCCTTCTTTGAAACTGGAGAGAATATTTCTTTATAGTCAATGCCATCTTTCTGAGTGAAACCTTTAGCAACAAGGCGAGACTTGCGTCTTTCAATTTTACCTTTCGAGTCGCATTTAGTCTTACATACCCATTTACAACCAACGGTTTTGAAACCATCGGGCAACTCTACTATGTCCCATACATGATTATCACTCATAGATTTCATTTCTTCTTTTGAAGCATCAAACCACTCATCATAATTGTCACTTCCCATGGCCATTTTGAATGAGATCGGATCTTCATCCATGCTTAAGTCACATTCATTTTTAATAGTATAAACCACATAATCGTTTGAAATGGCAGATCTTCTTTCTCTTCCAGATCACCTTACAGGTATTTGTGGTTCACTATTCTCTTCTTGAATTATGACAGGTTCATCAACTGTATTTTCAACTGGTGGAACTGGCACATCCTTATGTTGTTCTATTGTGTCATTAAACTCAAATGTAACAATAGGAACAACTACCTCAGGTGGAACTACAGGTGAAAATAACTTCAACCTAAATTTCAGAAATGTCTACCTTTCGCGGTTCACCACTCTCACTAGTTTCACCATTTTCAATGAACCTAGCATTACCCGAAACAACTATTCTCGTACTATGGTTAGGGCAATAAAATGCATATGCCTTTGATTTTTCAAGACAGACAATGAAAAATCCACTAACAGTCCTAGAATCAAGTTTCTTCTCATGTGGATTATATAATCTTACTTCTGCTGGATAACTCCACACACGTAGATGTCTTAAACTATGTTTCCTTCCCGTCCACAATTCATAAGGGGTCTTAAGAACTGCCTTACTACCCGGTTAAGCACATATGTTGCAGTTCTTAATGAATATATCCACAACGAAAGGGGTAAAGAGCAATTACTCAACATGCTCCTAACCATCTCTATTAAGGTACGGTTCCGCCTCTCAGCTATACCATTCTGCTGAGGAGTACCAGGCATAGTGTATTTTGCACAAATGCCTCTACTTTCAAGTAATTTTGCAAATGGACCACGACATTGTCCACTTTCATCGAATTTTCCATAAAATTCACCACCTCTATCGGATCTCACTACTTTAACCTTTTTATCTAATTACCTTTCCACTTCATCAATGAATACCTCTAGAACATTCACAGACTTAAAATTTTCATGCAGTAGATATGTATATCCATATCGTGAGTAATCATCAATAAATGTGATGAAATATTTTTCGTCACTCCATGAAAGTGCGTCAAAAGGGCCATACATATTGGTGTGTATTAACTAAGGGAAACTGAGTGCTTATTAGATGTGCTACACTTAATGCATCTAATTTCAAGCGACAAGTATAACTATACATTTTAACAAGATTTCTTTCGTAGCAAACAAGACTTTTAATGTTTACTTTCTTGTCGAAACAACCTTTTTTTTGGGAACAATCTAACTTGAAGTGTCTCATTTTATTGCAAAAGAAACACTTCATTTCCTTTCGGATTTGAATTTCAAGTTCTTTCAAGAAAGACTTGTCATTCCTTATGTCCTTTCTACTTGAGATTATTTTAATGCTACTAACACTTTCAAGACCTACGAGGTTAGGAACTTGATATTTCATCTTTCTTAATCCTCTTCCTCTTGAAACACATAGCCTTTAATTCTTAATGTTTCATTATTTTTATTGGTGTTGTAATTCACCTGGAACTGACTAAACTCAAGAGGTACAAAGTTCATGATGAATTAGACCCATGAATTACACATGAACCTCCATTTTCAAGGTCTTTAACTTTGCTGTCAGATTAGACATGTGCATCACATGATCATGGATTGGATGAGAACAATCAAACATTTGCGTAGTTAGCTCATTTATGAGACTTCCTACAATCGACTTACAACCAATTCTGACTATAAACACTCCTTTAATATAGTCTATAAATTCCTTCTCAGTCTTTGTTTTAGGCATCAATGACTTAATCCTTTTTACCGTCATCAACCTAGTTAAGTTCAAACTCATCCTATTAGATTGCTCTCATCTCTTATACACCGAGAATTTTCATATTTAGAGCTATCTTTCGTAATGGATGAGGGCTCCTCATCATTTACTATGGCAAAGTCCAAAGTCATTACACCCAGTGTAAACCAGATCTTTTCGGACCACTTGCCATAATTGAGTGCACTGAACTTTACAACAACGTTAACAAATGTAACCACATTTGATGAAGCTGCAAACTTTTATACATGCTTACTCTTTACTACTTTGAATCTTTACTACTTTGAATCTTTACTACAGATTCTATACTTAAAATAAAATTTTAAGTTTGTATTTAAGCAACCTGTGGGCAATACTTAAACACAAACATTTTTAGTGATGCTAAAATATACTTTAATGATTAATCATTTCAAAACTCAAGTCAAATAATATCATACCTTTGGATATAAATACAATCAACTATAGTAAAAAAATAATTAATCCTTTTTATATTATTAACTATATTCAATGATCCATCTTTGGGTGATCTTATGGAATATAGAAAATAAAATAATTGATCATTAAAAATTTAATGCCATTTATAACATCTCTTTGATCATGATCAATCATACTTTATTAATTTTTAATATTTATAAGTAAATAACAAGGTCACTTTGGTGACTACATGTTATAAACTATATAAATATTAAAACACTAATAGTAAAAAAATCCTAAAATATGTTAATATTTCATAACATAATTTTTTTTATCGTGCTAATATTTCATAACACAAATTACCTATTATTAAAATGCAGCGAAAGTTTTTTTTTAACTACAAATTTTATATATATAATATTTTAAATTAATAAAAGTATTATATATAGCTGATTGTGTCTTTAAAACTTCAAGGAACACTTGTTCCTTACATAAAACACTATTACATTTCGATCACTTAACTATAACAAGCGATTCAAATTTATAGATTTATTAACAAACATATCTTGTTAATCCACACATGATTTTACACTTTTATTAAGTTATCACTAGATTTTGACCCGCACATTTGTGTGGGTAATTTTTCATTTTATTAATTGTAATTTTAAAAAATATATTAATGTACCAATTTAATATTTTTTATACTTCATTTATATATTACTTTCAATCCAATATAATATAGATTATACATATAAAATTTCTAAAATAGCATAAAATATGTTTATATAATAAATTTTTATTTTTATTTATAATAATATTATATTACTATAATTACTAAATTAATGAATGTATTGATCTAAAAATATTTAAAAATCTTAGTAAGATCTTGTTAGATTTTTAACAACAGAAATTGTTATAACTGATTTATTATTAATATCCTAATAATTATTAAAAAGATTAGAAATCTTTTATATTTAATAGATTACTTTAATGATAAAATAAATGTAATTGCTGAAATGGACTTAGTATGATTTTTTTATAGTAGATAAAACTGTATTTCTCTTTTTAATAGAGAAGATGCACTAATCAATTAAACGGGCCAGTATTTTCCTTTCGAACTATGTGTGAAAACTCTTATAGTCACAACCCATGGTAGTGACTTTTCACAATATTAAAGAACTGTCATAAGGATTCCAGAAACTTTTATGCATGATGAAGGAAATGGCATATTAAAAAATTCCAGAAAAACAATTATTCATGCATGTGCCTTTACGTTCGTTACCGTAAAACCCAGGTTTCACGTCGAACTTTTAAAACAAACAATCATTCTGCACACATGAGCTAATGTAATTTTTAATCGATTTATTAATATACATTCATGAAGAATCCATTACGTGGATGACTACGTTCATTTTGTAACTTGATCAACAACAACCCATTAATATAATCTAGTAAAATTACACATGCATGAACAAGTGTGACTTTTCATCACATGAACAGTTATTTCTCATCCTTCCTTGCGGAAAGAAATAACAACAACATGACAAACAAAATCCAGATTTATTTGACCATTTCATGCAAATATTTACGTAATTTGAAGAGAGAAAACGTTTATTGAAACTCCGCACCTCTTAGTAATATGGCATCACAAATCATTACGAGAGTATCATATGCTTGATTGGGTGATATCGTGTCATTATCAGATTTAACCCACGCTCACACGACCGTATCATTATATATGTTTTTCTCTTACGATGCCATACTTGATTCCAAATTACTTATTGTGTTTCAAACAAACTCTCATGAACACTCTTTAAAACGGATGAAAACTGTATATATTCATGAACGAATGAGAACCTATTCTAGAATGAATTGATTAAATCTAGATTGGCTCTGATACCAAATGTAGGATTATCTTTTATGATTTCAATTATGAAATATATCCAAAACAAAAATCTAGATTTATATTTAATTCAACCATAATAACTTTCAAGAGAGAAGAAAGAAACATACTAACCTTTGATCTATTGAAGTATATGTAGATTGACTTCTCCTCCCTTAAACATTTTCCCTTCAGTGATTCTTTGATGAATAAGAATCTAAATCCTTCAATACTTTCTTTTGAGATCTTTTCCATTATGTGGTTTTAAGAGAGCTTTTGTCATCATCAAATAATGGGAGACACTACCCTTATTCATATTAATAGAAGAGGTGTCATAAACCAACACAAACCTTCACTCATAACCACCAGTAAATATATAAATACATAAATTTATATTATATCTTTATGATCTTAAGATGAATGATATTCATAAATTAAGGTAAAGGAGGGGGTATATCAGTACACTCGGATTCTAATGTCTTTAATCGAAACCAATCCATCACGGTATCGTCTTTAATATTGGAATCTAAATTTGTAATATGAACTTTATTTTTATATTGAACCAATAGACACATAGGTCAAATAAGAATAGAAAATATTCTTACATTCTCCCACTTGACCTTTGTGTCACCTTAATGGTCTAATATCAATAATGCGCGCTTTTATATCAAGTTCACTTAATCTTTACTAAAATTAGAAATGATTGAATCATGGCGGTTGTATGTCATTTAATCGACATAGTTCCTTCCATGTATCACAAACCAATTCTAACTTTACATTATTCTTACATGAGAAGAACTTTTATTCTCAAAACTTTATCCCATGTTATCTTTAGACCTCAAGTGTATACACATCCTTTAATGATATATAACATATTTACTAAATCAGAAACTAACTTTAAGTGAATTCCTAGGTGTCACATATTTAATGAGCATTCCATAACTATAGTAGCAAGGCTTTATCTATAATACCCATATGTTCTTAAATGGCCATTGAACGCCTTGGGTGGTAAAGTTTTAATTTGCGGATCCGCTATCATTATATTCTTTCTTATGTGCTCTAGTGACACTCTATGTTTATGAACTTCTTCTTTAATAGACAAGTAGTTGAACTTAATGTGTTTAGCACCATTAATATACTTGTAATTCTTTCAAAAGAAGACAACTGCGAAATAATCACCATAAACTCTCAGCGACTTAGTTATAATTAATGTTGATAATCCAAAAGACTGAGATAAATTTTCACAGACATTATTCATGAATTGTGACCTCAAATCATGTCAAAATTCAGCCTTAATAGTGGAAGTAGCAATGACATGCTGCTTTCCACTTTTCTTTATATTGTTCCCCTCAACTAATAGGAACAATAGCCAAACGTTGATTTTTACCATTAACGCATCCGACATAATCTGAATATCCAATGACCTTTAACTAATTGGATCTCTTTTATGTAAGCATGTTCTCGGTTGGTGCCTTGCAAGTACCAGGGGTCTTTTCTTTGCAGCTTTCCAGTGGTTCATTTCGAGTTTACTTTCATATCGACACAACTTTCCAATATCAAAACTGATATCAAGCTGAATACATGTTAGTAAAGTAAGATAAAATGGTTAATTAGTTAAAGAATTCTCAACAAGTGGTATTAGAGCATATCAGGTTCAGCAGAGAAAGATTACGGTTTCAGTTTCTGATCTGCGATAGTGTTTTTGTCACACACAGGGGTTTCAGGTTATGTTCAGCAGTTGGAGTTGTTCGAGAAGGTTGAAGGTTATTGGTTTTGGGTGTTTGGCTTTGACAGAGAATCACATTAAGTTTGAGTCATGGAGCCAGCTCAAGGTAAATTTGAGGTGGAGAAATTTGATGGTCAAGGAGACTTTGGATTGTGGAAGTTTAAAATGCTTATGCAGCTTGAGCTTCAGGGTTTGAATTTTGTTCATGAAGAAAAAAAATCCAGCAGTTCTGTTAAAAGAAAAGAAAAAGAATGTGAGATCCCAGAAGCTGGGGGTTCTCCGATTGATGCGCTGAAAAAGGAGAAGGATAAGAGAGCAAAAAATCTGATATGCTCTTCTCTTAGCAACATGATCTTATAGAAGTTATGAAGGAAACAACAGCTCTAGGAGTTTGGAAGGCTCTGGAAAGGGATTATCAGACGAAGTCCTTACGTAACCGAATTTATTTGAAGCAAAGGTTTTCTAGCTTTAAGATGGAAGATCAAAAAAAGCATAGAGGAGAATCTTGATGTGTTTCTGAAACTGGTAGACGATTTGGAAATTCTGAACATTAATGTGAGTGATGAGGATCAAGCCATCCAGGTGTTGTCTAGTCTCTCAAGGCAGTTTGACTCACTAGTTCACACACTTAAATACAATAATGGAAAGGAAACATTGACTCTGAATGAAGTAGCCAGTTCTGCATATGCTAAAGAAATTGAGCTAAAGGAAAAGAGGCTCACTGGAAAGGCTAAGTCGAATGCATAAGGTCTGGTTGTGGCCAGGGGTATACCTGAGAAGAAAATTTCTGGTCATTGGAGTGGAAGATCCAAGAGACAGGATTCGCAGTCAAAGTCTAGACCAAAGAGCCAACCTAAATCTAGAGAATCTTGGATTTGTGGGAAAGAAGGAAATTTCAATAAAGATTGTCCTGAAAGGAAGAATGGGAGAGCAATTTATTCTGCAAATGTTGCTCAAGAAAAAGAGTTACCTATGATCTTTACGGAAAGTGAACAAGATCCCATGAGAGAATGGGTGATGGATTATGGTTATACATTCCACATTACACCAGATAGAGATGTCTTATTTGATTTCAAGGAGTTTGAAGGTGGAAAGGTATTGATGGGAAATACTTTCAGTGAAGTCAAAGATATGGGCAAGCTGTAGATCATAAACTCAGAAGGAACTACAATGATCTTGACTAGTGTGACATACATGCCAACCATGAGTAGGAATCTCATCTCATATGGCCAATTGGAAAAGAATGGTTGTAAATATAAGGAGAAGACTTCACATTTCCTTTATACAAGAATGGTCGGAAGGTAATTTCTGGGAAATATCAAGATGGACTGTATTATTTGCAGGGATCAGTGGTGAAGGGAGAAGCATCTGTATCCAGAGCTGTAGTAAAATTGACAAACATATGGCACTCAAAGTTATGACACATGAGTCTTAAAAATATGAATCTCCTGGTCAAAGGAGGTTGTCTAGGCACAAAGGAGGTCCACACATTAAAGTTCTATGAAGAGTGTGTGTTTGGAAAGTCCCACAAGCAAAGCTTTCCGGAAGTTAAACACACTACCAAAGGTATTCTCGAATACATTCACAGTGATCTATGGGGCTCAGTTTCGAATGAGCCAACTCTGTCGGGATGTAGATACTTTTTTATATTCATCGATGATTAATCAAGGAAGGTCTGGATCAGGTTCTTAAGGAGAAAGGATAAAGTGTTTGAGAATTTTTTAGTGTGAAAAATACTTGTAGAAAATCAAACAAAGAAGAAGATAAAGTGTCTAAAAATAGATAATGGATTGGATTTCTGCAACAATCTGATGGATAAGCTTTGTCAAGACTCAAGATTAAGCGACATAGAACTTGTGTCTATACTCCACAGCAAAATGGACTTTCTGATAGGATGAACAGGACAATAGATAAGATCAGGTGTATGTTGGTAGAAACAAGGTTAGAGAAGAAGTTCTAGGCTGAGGCAACATCTACTGCGGTTTATCTGATAAATAGGTCTCCTAATGCATCTTTGAAATTTCAGATTTCAGAAGAAGTGTGGTCATGGTCAAAGGTTAACTAAGTCATCTCAGGCAGTTTGGTTGTGTTGCTTATGTACATAGAACATAGGACAAGATCGGTCCAAGAGCTGTTAAGGGATTCTTCATGGGATACCCATAAGGTATTAAAGGTTACAAAGTGTGGTTACCAAAAGAGGAAAAATGTACTATTAGCAAGAATGTAGTCTTTTATGAGGAGAAGTTGTATAAAGATCAAGGTCATATGGAAGCAACTAACTCTAAGAAGAAGAAGAAAGTCACTTTTAGCACTAATCTGATTCAAGGACCGACTACAAGTGGTTCAGTTCATGAGTCTACCGGTCAAGGTGGAGAAGCTTCAGGAAGTGGGGAATCTACTGGTCAAGGTGGAGATACTTCGGGAAGTTCACAATCAGAAAACTGAATCAGAAGAGGAAGAAGAATCTGAGGAAGAAGAATCTGAGGAAGAAGAGGAAGAAAGTCAGAGCAGAGATGAGTATTTTGATGATTACTTGTTGGCAAGAGACAGGAAAAGAAGAGTCATCATACCACCATCGAGGTTTGAAGGATCTGACTTTGTAGCTTATGCTTTGTCAACAGCGGAAAGCTTGGAGATAAATGAACCAAATTCACTAGCAGAAGCTAGAAGAAGTAGAGACTGGATAAGTGGAAACATGCTATAGGAGAGGAGAAGAAATCTCTGGATGTAAATGAAACTTATGAGCTTGTTCCAAAGCCGGAAAAGTAGAGGATAACCGGGTGTAAATGAATCTACAAGATTAAGGAAGGTATTCCAAGAGTGGAAGATCTCATTTATAAGGCGAGACTTGTAGCTAAATGGTCTACACAGGTTAAACGAGTGGATTACAATGATATATTTGCTCTGGTGGTTAAGAATGATTATATTCGAATCATGTTATCAGTTGTGGTGAATTTCGATTTGGAGTTAGAGCAACTGTACGTTAAAACTGCTTTCTTACACGGTACACTTGATGAAGTCATCTACATGAGTCAGCCAGAAGGTTTCATAGAGAAAGGAAATGAAGACAAGGTTTGTCTATTGAAGAAGTCTCTCTATGGGTTAAAACAGTCTCTTAGGCAGTTGAACAAGAAATTTGATGATTTTATGAAGTCTCAAAAGTTCCAGAGGAGTAGGAAGGATCCATGTGTTTACACTAAGGGATCAAATATTGATGATATGGTGTATCTTCTACTGTATGTTGATGTTATGCTTATAGAATTAAAGGATATGGAGAAGATCAAAGTGCTGAAAGCAAGTCTGAAGAAGAAGTTTGAGATGAAGGATCTAGGACAAGCGACTAGGATCCTAGATATGGATATCATCAGGGACAGGAAGAAGGGCATTTTGAAGTTATCCCAGGAAAGATATCTTAAGTAGCTTTTGAGGACTTTTAACATGGAGGATTGCATGGTTGTTGTGACTCCATCTAATTCACAGTTCAATCTTAAGAGTTTAACTCCAGAAAAGTTGGTTTTAGAGACACGGTTGATGAGCTCAGTTCCTTATACAAGTGCATTGGAAAGGCTGGTGTATGGCATGATTGGTACTCGTCCAGATTTAGCGTACGCAGTCGGTTTGGTCAATAGGTTCATGACAAATCCAGGAGTCATTCGTTTACGGTTAAGTGGATCTTGAAATACTTAAAGGGAGCTTCAACTGTGTGCCTTACCTTCACAAAATCAGAGAAGTTTAAGATTGAAAGATTTTGTGATTCAGATTATGCCTCAGATCTTAATAAGAGAAGGTCAATATTTGGCTATGTCTTCAAGGTTGGTGGTAGTACAGTGAGTTGGAGGTCTACTCTTCAGCATGTTGTAGCTCTTTCTACTATAGAGGCTGAGTACATGGCACTCATAGAGGCAGCTAAGAAGGGAATTTGGTTGAAGATCTTTTGCAGTGAATTAGGATTTAAGTCGGAAAGTTTCAGGTTTAATTGTGACTCGCATAGTGCGATCTGTTTGACAAATAATCCAGTTCATAATGATAGGACCATGCACTTTGAGAATAAATTCATCAGGGACAAGGTTGAGGATGGTTCAGTTAAAGTGCAGAAGATTCATACTTCCCTAAACCCTACGGATATGTTGACAAAGAGCTTACCAGGAAACAACTTTGAGGGGTGTCTGGTGACACTCAATGTTACCAACTGAGTTGAGACAGCGGAAGCACGAGATGGTTCATCGGTTTGTCACCTCGCAGCAACAAGAAGTTCAGATGGTCAAGTCTGGGAAAATCACAAAAGGTTCAGATGGTCAAGTCTCAAAAAGGATTCTAAAGTAGTTTGGGTTTAGAGCAGAGAGTCATCGGTAAAGGTGACAGGTTTGCTTCTTTCTGGTGGTAAAGCTGGAAAATTTACAGGAATGATTTACTAGTTGAGACTATGACGGAAGTCTCAAGTTCATCTTATGTTGAGGAAGCTGATATAGAGATGGTATTTCTTTTACAAATTTTGAAAGAACAAGTGACCAAACGCTCAAGGTGGAGATTTGTTGATTATGTGCATTTGGTCTGGATGGATGCCATCCATTGTATGTCATTCGATGCATTTGTGTGGATGCCTTATGCATATGTGTGCATTTTTGGGCTGAGGAAAAATTCTTATTGGGCCTTAGTATAGACGAAGCCCATTAGTGTGAAGGTTTTATGGAGTCATTATATATACTCTCTAAACCTAATTTTTTGCCTCCTAACACTCATTTCACAAGAATCTAAGATTAGAGAGAAAGACAGGGGTAAGGAGCAAGAGCAGAGAGAGAGATTGAAGGAGTATCCACAGAAGGTTGAAGAGAAGCAAAAAGAGATTCCGTCAAGAGTCTAAGGTTATATCTTTTTCTTTTGAGAGTGGATTTCATCTCCTACACACAAAAGTCCACTAAATTTAAGTCTTTAGCTTGTTGTTGTGTTGTCTATAGGTGAGTACAGAAACACATAGGTTGTTGTGTAAGAAAGCTCTTGTATACACTTGATACTAGTGAATCGTTGAGAGTGACGTCCTCTCCTCAGATATACTGCAAGGGAATTTGGTTAAAAATCTTTGTGTCTTTAACAAACTAAAACAAGAACAAAAAATGTGCTAAGGTTAATTAGTCAAGTGAAATAAACCGGTTAATTGGTTAAAGAATTCTCAACAGGGATAAGGATCATACCAAGACAACGTTGTTCAGTAGGAGAAGGAGACAATTTTCTTATGCTACGACACTCCACAGTGTCTTTTTTTTACTCTACAGTGTCTTGGAGAAGTATGTTTCCTTGTTTGTCGATGCAATGGAAATTACCATGAAAGAATCTCCCGGAAGAACAAGAGCTTCCTCACTCGAGTTATTGGATCTAAATTGGACCCTTCAGAGGTCGATGTAGCAATGGTGGCGCTTCTCTTTACATCATCTTGTTCCATTTTCCACATCAAGAACCCACAAGAAAGAAAAATTAAAGTTGTAAACTTTGAATTTTACAGGTGCAATAACAAGGACCAGTTCTGGGCATAAACTAGTGACGCATTAGACTATAACCACGAAAAATTAAAAAAATACATATAACTTCCAAAATAAAAATAAAAAAATTTGTAAAAAAAAGAAAATTAAATAAAATTTTATTAAATTATCTTCCAAAATCGACAATAACCAAACTTTGAATCTTATAAAATAGGTAATCAAGGAACCAGTTCACGAACACTATCAAGAAACACGAATCAAAGTAATCTTCGGCTTCATTAGGGGCAGGCGAGAGGGACGTGTGGGCCTTAGGTCCATTATCATTATAACATTAATCCATATTAAAGGCCCAACAGCAACGTATTCGCCACGGTTTGTTTTATAAATGCCATCTCTTTCTTATTGAACCTATGATTTTTGGCATGTTTCAGCTTGATTGAAACCCGGTTTTGACTTTTAATTTTATGTTGAAATTCAACTTCTTACAAAAGACATAAAGTGAGAAAGAGAGCCAAATCCAAAATGCAGTCTTGGTTTTACAAAAACACAAATGAAGTTCACCTATTATCAAATACAATCACTTGTTACCAAAGACAAGTTTTTTTATCAACTTTGTCATACATATTGTGGTAAATGATAAAAAAAAATACTAATCACAAAAAAAAAAAACTAAGAACAACCACCACCATGTTTCTATTTTTTAATTTACGGAACTCAGTTTTGCATTTTAAAACCTCTTTCTTCACATTCATAATCTCTTTTATCCACTCATTCCTTTCAACTGTCGTCCCATCATCAATCTCGGGTTCTCTTATACCATATTTTTGTATCAAGTACTTAACTTCTTCATGCATCCCATCTTCCACCCATTTAAACAACTGTGAATCCTAGAAAATGATCGACATCAATTGTGTAGCATCACAAACATGGTTAAAAGAATCACACCCAATGGAAGTTAATAGCTTACATCTCAGAAAACAATACAATGAAAGTAAAGACATCTTTAATTATCTTTTGACTATGATGTGTAAATAGTTACTGATGCATCTCAAAATCCAATTCAGAATTGAGAAAATGAGGACTAGGGTTTATGTAAATGTGTCGAATAAGTAACTAAGAGCACCTCCAACAGCAACATCACTTCCACATACAAATGTTATTTGGACTTCCTTTTTCCCACTGAAAACCAAACATGTCTGAATCCTCTACTACCATACGGACAACATCACACACAGCAATGCCTTTTTTCAAAAAACAAAAACAAAAAAAAACATCACACATATAAAACAAATTGTTTGGGCTTTAAAGGACGCAAGTGGGCTTAATTGGCTAAGGTTCTAAATTTTCCAGTCTAAACACAATTTCACGTAAGGGGAAACACAAATCCTATAGCGAAATTATAAATAGAATCGACTATATTGTTTCTGGTATATACATTCTAATATACTATCCTGTAAAATAATAATAACAAAGGTAGTAACTTTTCTTGTTTGTTTTCCTGACTACATAGAGAAATGTAGAACTTTATTTTACTGAAATTACCTGAGAATGTAAATTTTATTGAGTTACATAGTATTTTCTAGAACTATGGCGCCTAGTTTTCTTCTGGTTTTGAACTGGCTTGTGATCCGTTTTCGAAAAATGATCGATTTAACTCTCTTTTTCTTTTTTTTTGTCGGCAATCGATTTAACTCTCAAAAGAACCATTTTTGTTTCTTTCATTTTGTTGTCTTCTTTCAAAAAAAATTTAGTTTGTAGATATGGACCACTGACTAAACGATATTTGTCTCAATCTTTTAATCATTATAAATGTGACAAAACTTGTCATAATAAATAGTAATAAGGACCATTTGACTCTCTTCATTCAGAAGATGCAGATAGAAGAGTAATTAATTCGAAAAGTGTGCGCTAAAGATGATGAACAGAGAAGATACCAAACATTGGAACTCGAAACACCAAGAAATATCTTAAAACAAGTGTTGGCTGATACAAAGTCTATAATATTAGTTATGAGTTCAAAAACGAAAGGATTTTACAAATATATCAGCAAGCTTTTAAACGTAAATGAAGAGGATTGTAAAATTACTTCAACGAATCCTGTTTATTTTCTTTAAACATGAAAAAAGCCTCTAAGAACACATGAAACACAAGTACACCAACTTTACTTTAAATCCCAAAACCACACGAAAGTTGAAAGCTTTCCTAAAATAAATAAACTAAAAGAATGAATTTAATAATACTTTGTCTAGTACCCTAAAAGATGGGTTAGCCATGTGGGTGCAGAAGAAGATCAAGTAGCCCATGAAACAAAAAGTTAAAAAAACTTAAAATAATAGAAACAGATCATAACAAAAACTATGAAAATTTGGGAATAGCCATTGTTGAAGACAACAGCTGTCAGATGTGGAAGATATATCTTATATGTATAGAGAGAGAGACAGAAAGAAAGACATGAGAGAGATGCTAAGGAAGAAGGGAACCAAACAGAGATCACCACAGGAGACAAATCATTTTAATTTTCACTCTCTTCAATGCATAATGGGCATTGCCCTAAATTTTCAGTTTCATTTATCTATCATAATTATTCTTCCCCTATCAACTGTATTTTTCTGTATTTTCATTTTCCTTTTATAGGTTTGTTGTCTCTTCATTTAATTTATATATTTTTCTTCTTCTAATATTTGATTTGATTCAATCTAGTATTCTTAAAAGGCTCACCCTATAACCTTGACCTATACCTGTTCATGAATACCAAGAAACAGTATCATTGTACTATAACAATTAACTAAAGATTCAAGCCAAAAAAATAATAAACCACAAAACAAAATGGTATTATCACAAAATACAACATTACAAACCCAATTCAAAAAGATTTCCAAATTGGACCAGTAAACAAAAAGGGAAACCCCTAAACAGATTTAACACACATTAAGGATGACATTTGGGTGATGAATAAAGCAGAAACAAATAAAGAAACTTGAAACAAAAGATGCAAATGGTAATACAGTATCATCAGTTCTTGCCTTTACCCTTTTGGTCTGAGTTTCTGCATCCATTCTCATAGTAAAGCTGAAACTGGTGATTCTGGTTGCTGTTGTTATGGTGCGGGTGGTGATTCTCTGCAGGCAGTGCACCGGTACCAAACAAGAACTGTGGAACTCCACCACCTTCTGATGATGGAAACCTCTGTAGATTAGCGAGAAAAGACTGATGATGATGATTAGTTGAATTGGACTGAAGGGTCCCCCTGTTGAAACCACTGAACCCGCCGGTGGAGGCCACGGAGGGTGTCGACATGTTGAAGTCGAGATTGAATGCTCCACCGCCGTTGGATCCTGCCGGAGATATCATATGGTCGGGAACGAAGGAAAACTCTTGATGGGGATGATGGTCGGAGAAAGGGTGAGAATTTGTTTGGATGGGGAAATGGGTTTGACCCGACCCGAGAATCAAACCCGAGCTGATATACTCCATAGGAGCAGGCGATGAAGAAGGAGCCATCCATTGCCGGTTCATGTTAACCGGATCTGAACCGGAATTTAAGAGATCGGTAAACGAAGTAGTTTGGTCTCTCTCCTTTGTCTCTTTAGCTGTTCTCTCTCTAGCTCGTTCTCTCGCTTTATCCCTTAGCTCCGATCTCGAAAGAGACAAACCAGAAGAGTTCTTGCTCGTGTCTGAATTGCTACTACAAGCCGATTTAGACAACGAGTTAGCCGCCGCAGGAGCAGAAGCGACACCAGTTACTGTCGGAATCTGATTCTCGTCATCGTTCACCGGAAAGTTTGTGTTGTTGAGCGAAGGAAGCTCGGAGATGGAATCCTCCGCGGCTTTGATAAGCCATTCAACGGCTTTGCTGGGCTGATCGTAACCTAACCGGTCTTGAAGATCATAGAACTGAAGAGCGGTGGAGACTGATAACCGGACGCGCCGGTCACGTGGGCCTTTGGAAGTCCAGACTTTGCTGTGTCGGTCTTTGCCACCGGAAGCTCTAGAAACCCTAATGATCCTTGAAGAGTTGTGATGCCACCGGCTTAACCGGTTGTTGTTGTTGTTGTTGTTATCCAAGACGTCGCCATTCTTGTTCTTCATCAGATCTCCAATCATCTCATCATCACCAACAATCTCATTCCTAAGCTTCTCTATAACCATTTAGGGCATTTTTCTAGTTTCCCCAAAATTAAAAATCAAAACTTTATGTATTTTTTGTGTGGGTTTCTTGGGATTTAAAGGAGAAAAGATTGGGACTTTGAACTTTTTATTGCTTACCCACTCTACTGTGTAAGCATTGATGATGAAAACCCTCAGAGTAAAAAAAAAATTAAATTAAATTAGGGTTTTTGATATTTCACCATCAGAGTCAGTGGATACAGCTTCGTTTAAGCTCGTCTGCAGCTGTACTGCACAGGCATCATAAGCACTGTCTGAAACAATCTCAGGCCTGCAATAAGAAGATGAAATAAAACCAAAGAAACAATCTCATCAGAAGAACAAATCTCTAGATATATTATATATATACATATATGCTTATGTTATATCCTTATCTACATACTTTCAAAGATATGATTTTCATATGTAAACATATTTATTCTTATTTGAATTTATGATCTATTCTTTTAGATCTGACAGATTAAAAAGATGATTTTGATCAAATGGGTTTAAAGTTGATGCTCTTAATAACACTTAAGGTGCAAAAGATAATTAAAGTGAGAAATCAAAGAAGAGCTACAGGGAGAATCAGAAGCTATGATAAAAACAATTAAGCTAGTTTAATTGATATGAACACAGTAACTTTCGGCTGAAGCGTTTATCAATGGAGTCTTTAAAGATAACAAGACAAAAGATGCAGATATCGAGTTCAATCTCTATAGGAGTATAAAGATTTTGGTGTGTTTCTAATTATGAAAAAGAATATAATAAATTGAGTTGTTGTTTCTTAGTTACCAACAAGAAGATAACTTAAATTTATTGCTATAGTGTTCTGGATTCTATTCAGATCGTTGGACTCTAGATGAAACAGGTGTCAAGCTCTCTTGCTTGATTTGTCTGAAACAAATAGGTTTTAAAACAAATAGGTTTCTTTCTAAATTGAATTTGTCTTTCCTGGTTTAGAAATTCTCATCAAGAAATCTAAATCATCGATCTGAAATTATTTTTTTCGAATCATAATTGGAAAAAAAAAACTCAAAAATTCAGATTCTTTATCTAATTAGTTTATTTTTTCCGGGAAAAGTTCAAAACTTTGTAAGATGATCTGAGACTTACAGGAACAGAGGAGGTTGTTGAGCTTTGAGCTGAGTTGCGTGAAAGAGGACTAGGGTTTTAGGGATTGTGAGAATAAAAATTTAGAAAGAAAAACCGAGAAAATTGGAATTTCTTTGATGGTGATTTAAAGGAGTGATGATCAGAGAGAGAGAGATTGGACACAAACCAGTCTTCTCTGTTTATTTCCAGTTCTACCCCTTCTTACATGACTTTTTCACTGAATTGCCATATTTCTCTACAAAATATCTATTTTATCAAAACTTAAGTACCTTTTAGTGAATTAACCTTCAAACTAACAATTTAATCTAATCTATTAAAATTGAAGTACAAATAAGAAATAACCTTTAATTTTACTTGATATTTACAAGGAATGTCATTGATATTATCCTTGGATCCAAACATCCAAACATTAATTCTTAACAAGAAAAAATAAAGCTTGGCTAAGTCCATTAACAACTTTTGTCATTTGAATTGAAGATTTCATAAAAAAGTGTATATGTATTTTCCAATTTTTTATAATAAAAACAATATTATATATATATAGCATTAAATTAATTTTATTTTTATTCATATTCATATAAGTTACTCAACTATATTTGAACTATAAAAAAGATAATAATGTTAATAATTTTCAATTATAATATGAATTTATTCATTTACAGTAACAAAATTATGTAGCTTTTTATAACAATTTAATGACTAAAATACATACTAATATTTATTATAAATGGTTATATATACAAACAAATACAATGTATTATTCATTTGTACGATATATATATATCTAATAAGAATAACTTATGTAATTTATAAATTTCAAAATTTTTAATCACCATATAATACTTATACATAATTTGGTCTAGGACGGATCGAATATTCGAGGTATTTTAGGATATACGAATTCGGATATGCATTCATCGGATTCGTAAAATTGTAACCCGGATCCGGATATTCGGGGTTAGGATATTCGTAATAAAATTTGAATACACACGGATAGCCGGATCGGTTTTTCAATTAAAATAAATCAAAAACTAACTATTAACCATATATTCAGTCTATTTAAAATTATTATTTAAAAAGCCTTAAAAATCATTAAAATTGAATAAAATTAAAATTTTAGTTATTTTATATAAAAGTATATATAATATACATAGATAACTATAATTAAATTTTAAATATTTAATATCCGGATCCGGATATCTAGACCTAAAATTTTAAATTTGTACATGGATCAGTCGAAACCATAAAATCACTATCAAGATCCCCGAATATCCGTTTTTCAAAGCGGATGGGATCCCGGATCGGATAACGGATATTGAATATTAAGTTCGAGTCATATATACAATTATACCAAACAAATTGCTTAAAATATTTATCATTTATAAAAATAACATCCGCGCGCGCGGGCGCGCGGATCAAAGGCTAGTTATGATTAATGCCACTAGAAACTAACTAATCCTAATTATCAGTATTAACTAATCTTAACAAAATATTTTTAAAATATACAATCAATTAATTTTATATATGGTCATCATGAAAAAATATTTCAAATGATAATATATCTTAACAAAATCATCATTAAATTATAAGTTAATTAATTTTATCAGTAATTAATTATCTCTAAACTAATAAAAATAATATCAAATAAATCAATATAAATTATTTAAAACATTTCATTAATATTAAATCATAACAATTTTCTATTTCTAAAAATAAGTAGTCCATTAATTTTTATTATATATAATAATTACTTTCAAAAATTTAAATATTAATTTACATGAATAATATGAAATTGACATAAAAAATAAAACCAAAAATAATTACTTATTGTATTATCATTATTTTATATGCATTAAAAATACGTTCAATAAAAAATCAATATAAATAATATAAAATAAGAGTCAAAATAAAATTTAATACAAATAATAATCCAACATTAAGGTAACAATATTTATGTACAATAAATATATATGTTTTTTCAAATTAAAATAAATATCCGTACGGGTGTATGGATTAAATCTAGTTTGAAATAAATTATTATTGCTTATCATAGAAATAATTTCTATGAATTATTGAATGTAAAACGGTTTAATTTTATTTATAAAATGGTTTGAATATTTGAATTGCCATATTCCTCTGTTTATTGTAAAATGGTTTAATTTTTTCAAAGCGGACAAATTTTGTCTGATTTGGCATTAAAGAAAACACGCACACAACAGTTTACCAACTTTGAAATAAGATTTAAAACATATACCATTATTAAGTGCGATACAAAACTAAGTCAATTCTTGAAAATTAATAGAAATAGCTAGCTTAAGCATTGATGTAGCCTCGTTAGCTATAGAGTGTATATATTTTCTTGCAAATAGAAAAGGAATACATGTAGAAGCTTTGTAGATATGTCTTTTCAAAAACTATTAAAGTTGACCACCTTCAATATTTTGGTTGGTACTAACTTGACCCCAAAAAGGAAAAGATGTTGATTGGTGACTGATTATAAATGTTGCATTCGGTAAACTTTTGTGGTTATATTCTGATGATAAAAATTTTAAAAGCAAAAAAAGATATCAAAAGAAAGACGAGAAAAAATGAAGTCGGATCTTTTTCAACTAGGTGGTATGTGCCTACAGAACTTGAATATCATTACCTACTTTCTCTGTAGCTTGTGCTTGATGGCTTATACAAATAAATTCCTAAATGTACGTGTGTGCATGGAGACAGTTTTTTTTTTAATAAATCTGATCCGAGTATCCGGTGGATCGAAATTCAACCGACTAATTTATGGGAGTTTGACCGCCGGCACCAGCCACCAAATTGCTTGAAAAAAGAAACTAAATACTTATGTCATCTGGCCATACATGTGGGTAAACTTGAGTTGACGTGTATTCAAATCCAAGCTCCTTAAGAACATTGAGACACCATGCACCACCAAGTCCCTTAGAAACACTGAGGCACCATGTACCACCCAAGCCCTTTAGAAACACTGAGACACCATGCACCACTCGGTCACACCCATGTAGCTATACGAGTTAAATAATTTTATCTTATTCTTTTACAAACATGTCGTACAAAAAAATATTTCTAAGAAGATCAAAATGTGAAGGGTTTATACGCGAGAATTTTATCCTCTTTTGAATACTCCGAAACTTCAACTTCAAGTGATACGTATCGGATACTCAGTAGCTAACCTCAGGGAATTAGTATTTTTTAATCTCTTTATCCATTGATCAGTGTTGGGTAATTCCAAGCTTGTGGAAACTTAACATATTATTAGATTTTTAATATGTTAAGAGATAAACACAAAAAGGAAATCTAGAATATGAAAAGGAAGTTTTCTATTAGATTAGGTTTGTGTTTTCCATATCCCACATGTTAAAGGGAATTGTCTTTGACTATAATGGAGAGGTGTTCCATAAGATATCTAAGAGAAACATTGAGAGCTTTAGTTTTGAGTAGTTTCTAAAGCAATAAGAAAAGTTGTTCTTATTATCTTTTGTTCTAAGAGATCCTTCAATTGGTATCAGAGCTTAAGTTGAAGCTCCAATTGGTATCAGAGCCTCAGGTTGGAGACTCGATCTAAGCTTAAGTTGAAGCTTTGATCCTGGTAGCTGTGAAGCAAGAAGTTCACGACACAAGATAGCTGACGTGAATATGGCTCCACACACGAAGGACCTTGGATTTGCATCCATCCAATGTCCGATGTTGCACTCGACAAACTACACAGTTTGGTCGATGAGGATGAGGGTGTTACTCCGTGTTCATGATGTGTGGGACACGATAGACCCTGGTTCGGATGATCAAAAGAAGAACGATGTTGCGATTGCTCTTTTGTTTCAATCCATTCCCGAAACTTTGATTCTCCAAGTGGGAGAACAAACCGCATCAAAAGACATCTGGGACGCCATCAAGTCACGACACCTTGGAGCTGATCGTGTAAGAGAGGCGAGACTTCATACATTGATGACGGAGTTCGACAGGTTGAAGATGGATGATAGTGATACCGTGGATGACTTTGCGGGAAAGCTATCAGGGTTATCATCCAAGGCAGCCTCGTTGGGAGAAAACATAGAAGAATCCAAGATGGTTAAGAAGTTTTTGAAGGGTCTTCCAAGACACAAGTTTATCCAGATCGTAGCGTCGCTTGAGCAAGTCCTAGAACTCAACTCTACGGGTTTTGAGGACATAGTTGGAAGGATAAAGGCGTATAAGGAGCGTGTAAGGGAAGAAACTCAAAAAGAAGACCAAGGGAAGCTATGGAGATTTTCGTGGTAGAGGTAGAGGACGGAATGGAAGAGGCAGAGGTCGAGGTAGGTTACACAACCAAAGTCATGTGTCACACACCAAAGACAAAAACTCGAAGAAGGATCATTCGAAGCTGATATGTTGGAGATGTGACAAGCCGGGTCACTATTCGAATTCATGTCCCGAGAAGTCAGTGAGGAATCAAGAAACCAACTTAAATGAAACACAAGAGGCTGATGCCCTCTATGTACACGAGGTGGTATTCTTGAATGAAGACAAGGTGATTCCGAAGAATCTTGATATCGACAAAGGTAATGCAAGTGTTTGGTATTTGGATAATGGAGCGAGCAATCACATGACGGGAAACAAGGAATTCTTTTCGAGTTTGAATCTCAACACCAAAGGGAAAGTGAAGTTTGGTGATGGATCATATGTTGATATCGTAGGAAAAGGGGTTGTTACCTTCGTGTGCAAGACTGGAGAGAAGAAGGCACTCAAAGACATATACTACATACCCGACCTGAAGCATAACATATTGAGTCTTGGACAAGCAACAGAAAACGGATGTGAGGTTAACATAAAAGATGTCTATTTAACACTCACAGATTCGTGTGGCAGGTTGCTTGTACGTGTAACAAGATCTCAAAACCGTCTCTACAAGACCCCGATAGAGATTAGCTATCCGCAGTGTTTACATGTCATAGATGAAGATGCAACATGGAGGTGGCATGCTCGACTAGGACATATAAGCTATGGCGTGATGAACAACATGGTAAAGAAGGAGATGAGATTCAAGAAGTGCACGAAGGAGCCATCAGTGTACCACAAGAACGAAGAAGGAGACTTCTTGTTGATAGCCATTTACGTTGATGATCTATTTGTGACAGGAACTTCGCTTAAGGTGATTTAGCAATTCAAGGAAGAGATGTCAAAGAAGTTCGAGATGTCAGATCTAGGAAAACTAACGTATTACCTTGGCATAGAAGTGATTCAAGGAGCAGACAGAATCAGAATAAAACAAGAAAGGTATGCTCAAGGAATCCTGTGTGACACAAAGATGGAAGCGTGTAACACGACTCATGTACCAATGGAGTCGACTTTGAAAATCTCAAAAGCTGAAGATGAACCAGAGATAAATGCTACGGATTTCAGAAGAATCATAGGATGTTTGAGGTATCTGCTTCACACAAGACCTGACTTGTGTTACGCAGTAGGCGTACTACGTAGATACATGCATAATCCGAGAGACTCTCATGGACAAGCCATCAAGCACATATTGCGGTATGTGAAAGGAACAACAAACTTCGGTTTATTCTTCAAGAGAGATGGGTCAAGGAGTGTCGTTGGTTATAGTGACAGCAGTCACAACATTGATGTCGATGACGGGAGGAGCACGTCAGGACATGCATTCTATTACGGTTCATCACTGGTTACTTGGACATCACAGAAGCAGCAAACGGTTGCATTGTCATCATGCAAAGCAGAGTTCATGGCAGCAACGGAAGCAGCGAAGCAAGCTATATGGATCAAGTAGTTGTTAAGTGAGATACTAAGTGAAGAAGGCGAGAGAGTCAGACTTAGGATCGACAACAAATCAGCCATTGCTCTAACAAAGAATCCGGTTTTCCATGGAAGAAGTAAGCATATACTTTCAAGATATCATTTCATTCGAGAGTGTGTGGAGAATGGGCAAATCGAAGTGGAGCATGTGCCGGGTGTTGAGCAGAAGGCCGACATCCTAACCAAGCCATTAGCAAGGATTAAGTTCAAGCAAATGAGGAGCTTAATCGGAGTTCAAGAAATTGGTCTCCCTAATTCAAGTTGGAATTAAGGGGGTGATTGTTGGGTAATTCCAAGCTTGTGGAAACTTAACATATTATTAGATGTTTAATATGTCAAGAGATAAACACAAAAAGGAAATCTAGAATAGGAAAAGGAAGTTTTCTATTAGATTAGGTTTGTGTTTTCCATATCCCACATGTTAAAGGGAATTGTCTTTAACTATAAATATAGGTCTCATGGAGAGGTGTTCCATAAGAGATCTAAGAGAAACATTGAGAGCTTTAGTTTTGAGTAGTTTCTAAAGCAATAAGAAAAATTGTTCTTATTATCCTTTGTTCTAAGAGATCCTTCAATTGGTATCAGAGCTTAAGTTGAAGCTCCAATAATCGGCAAGTGTTCTTTATAGAAAGCTTGGCAACGTTACTTATCCATCGAATTGTTTGATTCTTTTGTAGAAATATGCTTAAACACCCTAAATTGGTCTAGAAGATCAGGAAATAAGCTCAAAATTAGCTATAATAAGTACACGCGATACTGCAGAACTTGTTTAAACTAAATTTCACGTAATGTTAAGTTTTAGCGATGATATTCAACCCAAACATTACACTTATGAAGATAAACATACATATGTATACTTATATATGCAACAAACAGATATGTATACTGATAAAGATAACTACCTTTATTTTTATTAGATAGCTTTATAAATTTATATGTGAAAGCATCATCTAACAATACTAAAAGTTCAATAAAATGAGTGGGGAGACTGTCCACATCAGCACAAAAAATTAGCCAATCACTTATTTTCCACGTCATAGCCTAAATAAATTTTACATGGGCCACCGTTAATATTATAACAAAGCCCATGAGCCCATCTCTCCTTCATCGACGAATGAAACTCAAAATCGTCCGACTCCTCCACTTCTCTGTCGTCTTTGCCGCTTGAGTTCTACAAATCACCATTTTTTTAGAGTCAGACCACCTCTCTATCATTCATTCTGCTTCTTTACTCCTATCTTGATGAGTAATGCTATCCTTCCACCTCCCTTTGTTTCTCCTATTATATAAACTCTTTTGTAGAAGCTTACACCGATTCATCATCCTTAGTTCGACTACCCCAATCAATAGCCATGAAACGGTTCAAACCTCATGTAAGTCTCATGTTGACTTATATTTCAACGTTATCTCACCCTGCCATCGGATTCAGAATTACGCTTCCGCCTGATTCACTTCTAAGCGGGCAGAAACGCCGCAAAAGCTGGGCTCTTTATTGGCTTGGAACTCCTCATTATCGACAATAAGGTTTGATTTTTATGCCTTTGATCGAATTATTAAGCTATCTATCTAACAATTCACAGATTTTTTTGCCGACAGGGATGGTCATGGAAGGATTCATCTCATAATGTTTTCTGTTAGCAATAATTGTTCTAAATCAGTAGCTCATGACATTCTTTTTTACCCATTTGACATACTTAGATGTTGTTACTAACGTCCATGTTTTAAATGGCTAGATAGATAATAACAGGGACCCTAGCCCTCAGCTCAATGTCATTATCAAGTGTTTTCATAGACAAAAGATGTCCAACCAACAATCGATTATTTCAACTGGTGAGTGTTTTTCAATACAAAAGTGTTTGGTCTAACAATACCAAGACATACTGGTGAGTGTTTTTTCGTACCACTTGGTTTGTGCTTGGTACGAGCACACTTACATCTTCAATGACCCTGACAAGCTTGTTTGTTATATATGTTCTCAACAGTTACCTGGACAACTTGAATGTCCATACTTTATGAGATCCGGAGATTGTCAGTTTTGAACCTCTTGCAGATTTAATCATTCACTGAAGGCAGCATCGCCATATTGGACTCCCACTTCGTCATGTAAGTCTTAGTGACCAAGCATCTGCATATATTAGCTTTGGATATCTCATGATCTTTGGAAATTAATTCTTTTTTTTATATACAACAATGCATGTTATAATAAAGAAAATACTAATAGTTATAACATCTGCAGGGCACAACACAATGCAGCTACTTTGCTCAACATGGGATTTGAAACTTTGTGCCAGCCTGCAAATTTGACCACTCCGTGAGCTCTTCTTCTTCACTAAGCTATACCATGTACGCTTCTCCACTCACTTACATGTCCATCACGCCTTACCCTCTTGGGTCTTCATTGCTTGGCACATTAGCTCCATCATCCTCGAATGACCAATGCACATAGATTCACTCTTCGAGCTCTACTTAACCCAAAACACAAGTAGTTGTGGCTCAGAAACTGTTGGTGCTGTAGGTTAAGACCTCAAGTTAAAGAGACAAAACTCAAAGGAGATAAACTCTATTCTTCTCAGATTCTTATTTCTCTTTTTCTTTCTTTACCAAACTACCATGAACTCCGAAACATGAAAGATGTCTACAAACGAGAAAGATGTTTGGAACTAAGAGAAAACTGAAAAGTTTGTGTATTAAATTCTCAGTTCTCACCCTGCCTTTTTTGTGTATTAATTTTCACCCTACCTAAACCATATTGTTTCCTAAATCTAAAGAAATACTAGAGATAATTAGAAGTTACACTCATCATAATGATAAGTTATGTGGGTTCAATTATTTTACCGGCTTTTTTCCTTTGACATTACATTCAACTTACTTTTGCACGATTGTTTCTCTTGCCAAATAGATTGTTTCACTTAAATTATCAGAAATTTATATCTAAATAGATAATAAAGAATAAAAACTCTCATAAAAAACTTTATATGCCATCAAATGATTGGCTACCTCAGTTTTCATATATTGCAAAGTAAAGTCCATATCAGAGGTATCCTTCTACATATCAATGGATATATAATTCCGTAACGGAACTTTATCTCTCAGTCGTTGTTTCAAAGTCCATTCACTCAAATTATACATTTCTATTTCATAACTGTTATTCTTCAGTTACAATTAATTGTCCATGTCTCTTTTCATAGTAGAATTTTTTTCTCATGTTAACGTTTTGTGAGATTTTTTATTATGTTTAAGCAACAAGAAGAATTTCATTTCATCAAATTTAAAAAATAATGTCATGTATGGTTTTTCTATCAAGATGACTACTCATACTATCTATGTTCCATAAAGATAAGTTTTGGGGAAATTGTTTCACAAAGATATAATTTTGTATTTTCTAAGAATTTTATTCAAAAATAGTTAATTTTTAATTTCGAAAAAGATCAATATAGTTTTGAGTTATTATTGGCTTGCTTTTACTAGAAATTGATATTAATTGAAAATGCAATTTTTGTATAAATTTTATATGTTTTTAATATATGTGAACAAATGAAAAATAATATTTATGTATTGGAGGAAGTAAAAAAATCATGTACTATAAAATAAAAAAAACTAATTAAATTATTAATAAATTTATGTATTTATTTAAACTTACTTTATATTGCAAATTAACTCAAAATAATGTAAATAGTCAAATAAAATATTTTTTCTTTATATTTGGCGATGTAAAATAGAGGTTTTTTTTTAAGTACAAATAACACATAAAATAATAAATGTTAAAAGTACAAATAACACATAAAATAATAAATGTTAAAATATCAGTTATCCTTACACAAAATAGTAGCGCTGATCAAGAATGTTCTAACTTTATATATGGAACAAATCGCAGTTCATTATAGAGATTTACAGGACATGACAAAATGAGTCTCAAAAATGTGTTCCTTTCATTATTTTATTAATAATTAAGTAATTAAACGTAAAAATTAAAATCTATAAATAAAAAAGAGACAAGTGATTTTGGAGTTTCTGTAAAACAGTAAAAAGTCCATTTAAGAAGGACATTTCTTCTCTTTTAACCTTCCTATTTGTTCTATTTCTTATTATCTGAATTTTGTATATAGATAGAAACTCCTTAGAATAAATACCATGGCTGATGACCTAACAATCTTAAATGAGATACTATGTCGTTCCTTCTTTTCAATCTTTCATTCTTTTAATTAGTTAATTGTGAGAAACTCATCTCCATTTTTAAAGTTGCTCTCATATGTATAATAACAAGGGTGAACCCATGCCACGATTACATATATTTAATATAAACACAAATTTATTATATCAATTATAATTTAATTATTTTTCAAAATTACAAGTAAACTATTATCGATCGTTCGCCTCAACACCAAAAAAATGTTTCTATTATGACATCATTAATATCATACAAATCTACATAAGGAGAGACAAACAAAATTTTCATACATGAAGTCAACACTTAACTTAGCATCCTACGGCAACTAAAGCTTTCTGCTACACACAACATTTCAATAACAAGCCATTTCATGTCCCCTATTGTATTATGGCAAAGGATAAATATTTTGTATTAACTAAAACTCATTTCATAATACTTGGTATTCAAACAACAATTTAATTTCTAAAATTTATGTTTAAATAATTCGCGCTACGCGCGGAAAATGATCTAGTTTATTATGAAACAATAAAAATCACTTAAAATATTATGTATCCTGAAACGGATAAAGTACTATATATAACTACCTTTTATTTCTAGGTATATTTATAAATTTCTTTTCCACCTACTAATCATATTTATCAAGAATGCAGACCCATATTTTTATAATATATATTATGTCATATCTTACGTCACACCGCTTCAACTCATTACTAGAATAAACACCTAGAGAGTAATTTAAGAGCTAAACAGGTGTTTGCATTCGCGCAATTTGAATTAACTTTAATAAGGGGGATAGTTAATGTGATTTGTGCAATTCAATAATAGTAGTAGTAATTAAGATGAATAAACGAGAAGCAAAAAGAGGACCAAGTGGTTCACGACGGGCTCGAGAGCACGTGTCGCTGTCTTAACGGACACTTGCTGACTTCTCGATCACTGTTGCCTTTACCAGACCACTGCACGTGTCTGCTTCTTGGTCATCCAAATTACTCTCTATTTATCGCTCTCAAACACAGTTTTTAAACTGTAATATATATTGAATTTTAATTTTAATTCCCTTAAACTATGAAAATAGACAGATGGTTTCTCGATAAATATAATCAAAATAAAAATGAATGTAATCTTATTCTTCTCATATTTTTTTTGTCTCAAATCATAGTGAACCCGCTCCCCCCCCACCCCCCACCCCAAAACAATGGTGTTTTTATATTTTTTTGTGTATAAAATTTTAGGTTTTTGCTTTTCCAATTCATTTATAAGAATTTCAATCCTAATATACAAAAAATGCCAAAACAAGGTATACACAATAAAGTTCTAGAACTTATAATTTGGTATCTTTTTTATGTTGTTTTTCTTTTTGAAAAATATTTCTCAATCAAAATGCATAAATAATATAAGTATTAAGTTTTCATTCGTAATTTTGGTAAAGTTCTAAACAATCAAAGAGTTAAAGAAAACTTAGAAAAATGTTCCACATTTAAATTCTGTAAGGCAAAAATAGAAATACGCTAACTAGTAGATATGATTTCATTGGTTACGATGACTTTTAACCTCTTCCACTAACTTTAGTCCACTCCATATTTTGAATCCTTTATGTCGGTTTTATTCTTTTTTTGCCGATAATTAAGGTTTAACTGGAGGACTCTCTAGCCACATCAAAACCAGTTTCTTTCACATAAGTAAGCGGAAGCTCTAGTTCCATATATAATTGTTGATGGTTGAAGGAGACATGAGTGGTTGGATCAATGGGTTGGTCATTTTTAGAAGCACAAAATCTTCCAAAATGATAGATTGAGATAAAAAAAATTCCATAATATGTGACTCAGAAGGCGCAACATTTACAGCTGTTAGCACACGCATAATGATATCAATCTCTGATCAAGGATGATAAGCTCAAATTAATCTCAATCCACTCTTTCAAATAAGAGTATCACGGTATTATTGATCAAATAAACATGGAGCGTGGATCACACGATAGATTGTCAATTTATGGTTAAGCTAAGCCAATAATATGAAAACAGTAAATCAAAACGAAGCAATAAAATCAGTTGTAAGCAAATAGGAAAGGCTAGACTCATGGATATTCAAACATGTAACTAGAACTTAGATAAATAGATGTTAAGAGTTTTGTTAAGTATGATGAACTCGAATTCATTAGTAAGCAATCCAGCTCTCGTTGTGATAATAGCCATATGTCTAAATCCTTGAAAACCAACGATCCAAATACTCTAGATAAACAATAAGTTCCAATTTGATTGGATCACTAAGTCCTAGACCAACACTCGTTGCAACAAACAACTTAGCTCAACAGGATTCAGATCAGGCAGTCAATTACACTCAACTATATTAAGATCAAGTTTCTAGTTAGTTGTTCTAGAAACAACTTTGGTTAAGCTTTGTTGGGAAATTTCTCTCTTTGTTGTAGTAAAGTTGACTATTTTTTTTTGTATTATTGTGTTTTGCTATTAAAATTGTATCAATAACTTCAATAATGTTATGTGCTTTTGGCAATATAACATTGTAGACATGAATATATTTACCAAAGTTTTTTCATTAATATCTCTTTAAATTTACAAAAAAAATCACAATTAAAGTGTACACCTACAAATCACAAAATGACCATAAACAAAAATATTATAGATCATTCCTCCACAAAATAAGCATGGACTCCACTTAACTTGAGAGAAGACTCTCTCAGAAGACTCCGTGGAAGTCTTCTAACACATTATATGTTAGAAAACTTCCGATAAGACTTCCTGGAAGTGGTCTAGAAGACTTGCATGAAGTCATATAGAAGACTTCTTAGAAAACTTCTGAGAAGTCTTCCAAAATCTGACTCATATCTGAAAAACCTGCAAATCTAAAAACGTTCAAATAGCATCAAAACATAGAAAATGAGATATGTCTACCTTTAAAGAACACACAAAAATAAATATTCAAAAATAGATATACCTTTAAAGTAGTATAAAATGAGAACCATATGATAAAAAACCTGCAAAATAAGATAAATTAGTGAGAAAGATAAGAGACAAAAAATGACAAATTAAAAGAAAATTTTAGTTTGAGAAAAGGTAAGAGCTTTAAGCAAGCATAGACTTACCAAAACTCTGCCAAAGAGATTTACCTAAATGCTCAGATCTGTTATGAAAAAGGAGATATAGGAGAAAATTTTGCAGAAAATCTTCCAAGTCTGTCTCATATCTGAAAAACCTTCATATCCAAAAGCATTCAAATGGCTTCAAAACATAGAAAAACTTCAAAAATAAGGTAAGAGTTTAAAACAACAAAAAGAGTTTTAAAAATATAAGATCTTTAAGCAAAAAGAGGTTACCAAATGAAAAAAATATAATTTATAAATCTACCTTTAAAGGAATGGAAGATGAGAACCATGTAATGAAAAACATGCCAAAACAAAATAAATTAGTGAGAAAAATATGAGATAAAAATGAGAAATTGATATAAAATTTGATGTTTTGAAGTTCGAAAATATTAGAGAGAGGTTGGAGAGTTCTAGAATGAGAAACAATCCATTTTTTCGTAGCCATTTGAGGGGAAGAAAGAATGTGTAAATTTTGTTTATATAATGAGACACAAATTCCAATAAAGTTACATAATTTCGATTCAAAAGCCTTTCAATTTTTTTTCCCCTGAAAGATATTCGTTATAAAATTTATAAATTATTTTTAAGATTAACTATATGAGATGACTTTATGAAGTCGTTAGAAAGACTTCTAGGAATCTGTCTGGAAGACTTCGAGGAAGTCGTCTAGCTCGAAGTCTTCCAGACGACTTACGCAAATTCAGAAGACTTTCGAGAGTTATATTTGTAAAAATAAATTCTAGTTTTTTAGTTTGGTCATAAGGAACTAGTTATAATTTCAAAAGATTTTAGGTTATTTTGTAGTTGATTGATGTTTGGATATGGTTTTGCATTTAAAATTAAATTTTGAATCATATTTGTCGAATTACCGTAAATCTAAACTATATAAATAATTAGGAAATGAAAAATAATGCATGGATCTGAATCTCTACTAGTTTCTTAGTGTAGTGGTACTGTTTTGACCACAGTTAGTGATGTGATGTTATGATTTTATAAACAGCCTTTTATAGTGCACATGTACTATTTTCTGGTCATTCCACTATGTGCGTTACGTACTGCCTTGCACACAAATAAAAGATCTAACTATTTTATTATATTTCACTTTAGTCTTCTTTTTTTTGGAACATGTATACTAATCATATTATCACTTATATACACACACAGACACACACACACACATATATATATATATATACAAAAATAAGTTCAATGATAAAGACTTTTTTTTTTTGGCAACTCGATAAAGACTTCTTATGTTTGACAAAAGAACTTATTGATCATGATATATCTATATCGATGAGCATAATCCATTGACTGATTGGTTTGTTGTATGTGTAGTTCATTCATCTAGATAAGATTTCGTAGCCGTGACTGAAGCAAATATAAAATTATTTTTGTAAGTCCAACAAAACAGTACCAACTTGATTTATTCTTTTTATCAATTTAATTAATTTATTTTATTGTAACAGAATACTAAGAGACAACAATACTACATCTTCTCTTTTTACAAAAAATCTACTAGGCAAAAGTCATAGTAGGACCATTTCATTGATTTATTATTATGACATTTTTGATTATTTACTTTAATCAAACAAATATATATCATTTTTAAAATCTTAATAAATCAATTTTAATTCTTTTTAGTTTAAACAAAATCAGTTGAGGAAAATCTAAAAAAATCTAATTAAAGTGTTTTAATTTTTTATAAAATAATGCCTTATTTAATTTTGTAATTAATACTATTAATACTATTGTAAATTAATTTTAAGTAAAATTTAAGAAACAAGAATAAAATTATATGCTATCTTTTATAAATTTTATAATTATATTTTATTGGTGTTAAAATAGAAGTACTATATGAAATAATTTTTTTCATTTAAATAATAAATAAATATCTTTCACTGTTAAATTAGTGTTAAAATTTGTACATTTTTATAAAAAATAAAATTGTCAACATTTGGTAAACTTGCATATCTAAAATTATATATTATCTTCTTTTGTGACTCAAAAAATATACAATTACTAAAATGATTATACAAAATAAAAATTATATAACGTTTCACAAATATGCTATTAGAAAACTCTAGAATTTAATAATTTATTTAAAATATTAATAACAAAACAATTTAAATTTAAATATTTTTAATTATAAGAAATATGTTGAAAAATATAAAAAATATTTACCAAAAAATCAACTATTTTTTCTATAATTAATTCATTATCATAAAATTATGTCGGATAAGGAAGATAAATAATAAGATTATAGAGTAGCACAATATATAACACTATAAATTATTTGGTTAAAACGTTTAGAGTAATATTAAAGTTTTATATTTATAAAATAAACGAAAACCCGCACGGATGTGCGGGTCAAAATCTAGTGAAGTTATTAAATGGGATTTTTCATGACCAATTGGATCAAGTGTATTAAGTTAGAAGTGTACATTAAAATATAAGCTAAGTTAATGTACTTTTAAAATGCACCACTAATGAATCTAGTGGGTCATGATTACTTTTGTCCATTAAGCTTGTACATGCTCTATATGGAATAAACCCTAATCACGATTTCAAAGATAGGTCCACCCTGAGGTATATACCTTTCTATTATTAGATTCACTCTAATTAATTTATCAATAACCCATTACATGAAAATTAGTTCAAACTAGCCTATGTACTAAACTTTATTTTTATTGGTAAATTATCTTTCAGACACTCATGGAAGGACCACAACATACACCCATATCAGTTGATACATATTGTTGCACCATCTATAATTTATAAATTGGTTATAGACTTATAGTGAGTTCGAAGTCATATTTCCATCGAGGTTTAAAGCTATGACTAAAGCGTCTAATGACGCCAAAAAATAAAAATTAATTTAAATTATACAAAATACAAAAGGTGGTATGAATTTATAGAAAAAAAAAATCAACTCAAAAAAGTTAAATTTTCCAGTATAATTATTTGGAGAAGTATATGTACAATTTAAGGCCCAACTAGAATTTGAGCCGCGCTCCTGCGCGGGTGTTTGATTTAACTTGTGTTCAACATAAACTTATAAATCGTTGCTTTTATAAAAAAATCCGTTATATAGTTTTTATGTTTTGTTATTTACATATAGAATAGAATATTATATTATAATATAGATGTTGATTATATTTTTTTTACTTATACATAATATTATATTCAAAATGTATAACTTGATGCAATTTGATGTAATTGTACTATTCATATATTAACTTGTTTTTTTTTTAATTTATTTTGAAATGAAACAACATACTAAAATTTTTAATTGTCAATATATAAATATCGATTTGGTTAGATAAACTTTGGAATTGTAATTATTTAATTTAAATTAATTTTAAAATCTGTACCAGAATCTGTAAATAAAAAAAATATAAAAATGAAGTATTTAATTTATTGTAAATGCAAAGGCTAAATTTGTAAATAAAAAGAAATATTTTTTAATACTGTTATCCATGTATACAAACATTGTCATTCGAAAAGAGCAGCTTCCGACACGAACTGGTTTCAGAGATTCTGTTTTGAAAGCTAAGCATCAGTTAGTTGCTGTGATTGATTGTCTCAGACTGGTTTATCGTTTTTTCCGCTTGCTCTTAGTTAAGAGATATCTTTAGAAAGGGTGTGTAACTACTGTATATATAATTTAGATAATCAAGTGAAGTTTCAATTTTTTCATAATTCATCTAGAATATAAGCACCGATTCTATAAACATCATACGTAACCTCGTAGAATAAAGCCAATCACATTTAACGTTTTTTCTTAGCTCCTTTGGAAGAAGACCTCAACGTCTCTTTTCTCAGATCTTTTGGAGCTTTCGTGTACTGAAACGGCTGCACAAAAAAAAAGAGCATAACCAAACATGTTTCAACACGTGAATCTAAGCCTACAAATATTTCTGCAGATTTAGATCAAATGCTAACAAGTTCATATAAACAATTGGGAACATATGAAGAAACAAACATGCTTTACGATGAGAATAGATAAGAGGTGGAACCTCGTCCTTTTTCCTTTGGAGCTCAAGAAGCTCTGGGCAATAAGAAAGACACTCGGTGTGGTAAGCTGAAGCTAAATCCTTAATCAAAGCCTTCCTCTTGATGATCCCAATCACTTTTTACAGTTATAAAAAAAGGAAGCATTTTGTTAGATACATAAGAATCTAAGCTAACAAACCTGATGAAGATTTTGAAAGAAGCAAAACAGAGGAAGCTGGTTAATGAAGCATGGATCTTTCAGAAACATAAGTGATTCAACTTGTCCACATATTTATTACATTTATGAATCATCATGGATTCATGGTAAAACTAAGAAACA
>CAJHQQ010003086.1:5000-51251 GCA_905132885.1 Moricandia moricandioides | reverse complement strand
GTATTAATTATCTATTATAAAATTATTCTTTTTTAAATAAGCTACTTTTCCTTTGAAATTAAGTTAAACTTCATATATTATATAATTTTCTGGAAAAGGGTCTGCTATTGATATTGAAAGGAAAATAAAATAACATGAGCAGACCGTTTTGGAATTACAGCACATTATCAACTTAAAAATGTAAAAGCCTGAAATTGAAGAGAGAAGTCAAGATTGAACATTGCCAATCAATTTGTGTGCCAGCTATTATTTTCATTCAATGAGACATAGGACGATAGTGAGGGAGTGATTGTAGTAACATACCTGCTAATAATTGTGAGCAATAGAGAACCAAAGGCTAAGCATTTTAGGGAATTTGTGAATTTTCTTATGTTATGGATTCAAACTTGTTACTTAGAACTGCATCAACTTTTCCGAAGAGAGAGTTATGAGTTCTAAAAACGTTTTGATGCAATCTTTCATTTCTCTTTCTATAGAGTGTATACAGTGCACTGCCATAACAAATGTATGAGCATTGTCGAGTGTTTTGCATCTTGAATAGACTCCAAAAACCAGGCCATCACGCTCCAAGATAGTTGAAGGAGGATGGTACCACGCGATCGTAATAGATTGTTCCTAAGATAGATGAGTAAGTGCAACCAAGAATATGTAGTCCTCGATTCATTACTGAATTGCAGAGGAGGCAAAGCGGATGTTCAAACCCTAACTAATGAATCCCTAGTAGGGCATCTACATATGTTCAACAACGATCATCGAAAATTATTTTTAGGAATGCCCACATACTACACCAAATCACCTTCGACCAAGACCCTTAGAGGCGACAGAGCGAGTAAGGTCCTATAGATATTCCCACGGAGCCGCCAAAATACTTTTCATTATACTATTGAAACAACCTAACAACTCTCATCACTGCGAGTCTTATAGATTACACTTGGAAATGCCGCCAATAAAATAATTGAGGCGACAAAGTTATAAAAGACCAGTATACACCTCAATCATAATGAATATACCCTTTGTAGAAAGTCTACTAGATTCCAAATCTGGATGATGATCGCGATGACAGATAGGAATTGAGGCTACACCAAAGGAACAATTGTCCTCCAATCTAGAAAACACGAACAAGACATCATTACAACTCGAAAGCTTAATCCATTGCTAAAAATCTGTCTTTCTCCTTCATCAGCTTGTTAAACATCCAAGAGTATGAGTTTCTCTTGTTAAAATCCAAAACCTGGACAAATTTTCTTGTATAACCTCCTCACAAGACCAGGCTACCTATTTAGAACTAGATTGAGAAAATATGAGCTAGAAATTTTTTAGCAAGCATGCTTCACTGGTTTGAGATTCTGATACTGACTCCACAATCACTTTTAGGCTTGGGAATAGATTCCCAAGAAACCCTTTGTGGAATACTGACCCTCTAAGCTTCCCTTCCTAAAATGTGCTAATCATGATCTGATTATATCCGTACACCTTGCCAGGGAGGATGAATGTTGAAGTCCAGGGAATAAACTTTACCTACATTTAATGACTTTATCATTAGAAGACAAGCCGCAAAAGACAACGATTTCACTGAACCAATTAGTATCTTAGCTTTGAAGCCCTGAAACGACTCATAGTTACCAATTTTCAGTATCAACGTACAAAGAGGTACACCGAGATATATGACGGATATTGCTATGCAGAAATAACAGTGGAGAAACATATAGTCTTAATGAATTCTTCAGATAATACCGCTGAGAAAACCTAGATTTAGCACAACTAATAGATTAATCCACAAGGATGGAATCTTGAAGCACTTTATGCACACTTTGAACAGATTCAAGATAAAAATTGCCAGCAAATAGGGTGTGTGAGATTTTTTTTTTTTGAAGTGATAGTGATAGGGAGAAGCATCCATATGCCAGAAGCTTCGTCAACCATTAATGAGAGGAATATTCAGTACGATTTATGAAGAGATAAAGAGGAAGATGGTCGTCTTGGCAAAGATCTTATTTCCTTTAAAAATACCATTGAATGCAGTTATAATCCGATTGTGTAGCTAGAAGTAGTGATACAAGCCTCAACGCCACTGATAAAGACTCCAAGAACTTGAATTTTGCTAAGGCAGGCTTAGCACAAAATTCTAGTTGACAGGTCAAACGCTTTATATCTATGTAACCTTAAGTGTAAACCCATTATTTTCATTTCGTACCTGTAATAGCGCAAAATAAAATTCTGGCTCCAATCCCATGTCGGATTTAAAATTTTTTTGTTTAGGGTGATAGCCATTAACAATCTCTGTAGGTAAGTAGAATATCTCTGGTAAAAGTCTATCAGCGACAACTGGTTGTTTGATTTTATTTTGATCAAATCTATCAAAATAGGCTTCAACCTTTATACTAGGAGCCATTATAGCACCTTATAAAGAGTTCTTAAGCATGAGATTGGTCGAAAATCAGTAATCACAGATGCTTCTGGCAACTTGGGAACTGATTCCAGAATAGTAAAGAACGGTCCTTTATTTGGATTAAGGTTGAACATAACTTTAGTAATCTCTTCATAAGAAGGATAAGATTGGATTTTCGCAAATAATCTTATATAGGTAGAGGTGGGTATTCGGGTATCCGTTTAGGTAAAATTCGGGTCTATTCAAGGTTCTGGCTTTCATGACTAGAATTTAAACCCCATTCGGGATATTTATAAATTTTGATTCAGGTTTGGTCTTGATCTATGTGGGTTCGGTTAGGGTTTGGGTCAACTCTCTCTCTCTCTCTCTCTCTCTCTCTCTCTCTCTCTCTCTCTCTCTCTCCTCTCTCTCTCCATATCTAAACTATGTTTTCCTACATGGTTTCAGATCTAGGTACTGAGAAAAATCTAGCTTCCGAAATATTCACTTTATTAAACTTTATCAGAAGCAAGGACTTCTACATGTTGTCTTATGAAGAATTCAAAGGCTATCTTCATGTTTGAATCCAACTGCCATCTGTTATGAGTCCAAAAGCTACCAAGGGTCTTGATTTTTTAGCCGTCTTTAGTCATGATGATGTGAAATTTCAGGATATCAAATTAGGAGATACAAGTTTTATTTTTCATGCTCGTCTTGGACATCCTTATAACACCTGATTCTGGTATATGATGAAATGCCTTAATAGAATTTATTTGGGCTACCTATGTCTCCAAAGTGCACATACCTTTTTGGTCACACATTCTTTAGAAGTCCAAAGTTAAGTGTGCTTGTGCTGTAGTAAGAGGATGGGTGACCTATCGGGAAGTGATTGCGATATCGTGCGAATGAGGCCAATGCACGAGGAAAGTCATGTGGTGGATTGCAGGGTTAGTAACATGACTTTCGAGAATACGAAAAATTAACGCATCGCCCATCACACGAAATGAGGTTCCACGGACCGAGTGGCGAGCGTGGGAGACCAATTAGCCGTGGGTGTTTTCGGGGCGCTTACAAGTGGTAATCATAGCTAGTTAGCCATCTTGGTTCTTGTTCGAGAGGCGTCTTGAGACATGTCATGGTGTAAAACGAGTATGTTTCGCTCTGTGAGTGAGGGTGAATTGTAACATCCCGATTTCTTACATATGATGAAGGGCTTAATAAATTTTATTTGGCTACCTCCATCACCAAAGTGCACTTACTTTTTCGGTCACATATCCGTTTAGAACTCCAGAATTAAGTGTGCTTGCGTTGAAGTAGTAGAAGGATGGTACCATATGGGGAAGTGACTCGTCATATCGTGCGAGTGAACTAAAGCACGGAGAAATTCCATGTTGTGATGCATGGTCATTAAACATGACTTTCGAGCCTACAAAAAAAATTAACGCATCGCCCATCGCACAGAATATAGCCTACTAGTCGAGTGATAGTCATAGGCGGTTGGAGCTTTACAATCTTCATCAAGAACTCTCAGTATCCCTGCCAAATGTAACCAAAGATCACCAAGAGTGTGACGCAAGCATTTTGGGAAGCACCATAGAACAGTGTTTCTAGATTCTTTAACCGTTTATGATAGCTGCTTCAGTTTGGTTCACACAGATGTATAGAAAGTTCCATGTACTTCTCGATAACTTCAAATACTTTTTTACATTCATTAATGAAAATTCATAGTACACATGGGTTCATTTTTTATCTACAAAGAGGCAAGTTTTTGAAGCTTTCTCGAAGTTTGACAGCTATGTTTCAACATAGTTTGGAGCTAAGATGAATATACTAAGAAGTGACAATGGAGGAGAGTATATTAGCAGCCAATTAAAGGGGTTTCTATAAAAGAAATATGGAATCATACATCATAAATCATGTAACTACACTCCTCAAGAGAATGGGTAGTGAAGATTCCGATAAGGAGTGGAGTGGTGCAGGTGACTATCCTTAAGAAGAATTGTCTGTATGGAGACAAAGATGAGGGGGAATATCTAATAGAAGAGACATGTTCCATTTCAATTGAGAATGAGGTAGTATAAGACTTTGAGGAGACAAAGTATGATAAAGATTCACCTATTCCATTTGAGGAGAATCACAAAGGTGAAGCATGGTCCTGAGAGTAGGATAGATACACCATATGCATGTGTATTATGATACTAATGCGACTTCCCATCCTATCCAAGGATATTGATCAGTTACTCATCTTCCAAGTGAACATCAGTCTTTCCTCTCCATGATCGACCAACACAAGGTGCCAGCAAGCTAAGAGGAAGTGTGCCTAAGTGAAATGTGGGTAAAGGATATGTTGAAAGAAATGGTCTCCATGTAGAAGAATGGTACTTGAGAAATGGTAGACCTGCTTCATAAGAAGAAGCTTGTAGGATGTGGGTGGTTCTACACCATCAAAACACACAAGCTCAGGCAGATTGAAAGATACAAGTAAAATCTGGTTGCTAAGAGTTACACTCAAAAGTATGGAGTGGATTATACAGATAAATTTTCTCATGTTGTCAAGCTCCACTATGTAAGATTATTCCTATCCATTGTAACTAATCTATTTTGGAATATTTGGTAAATGGATGTTAAGAATGCCTTCATTCATGGCGACCTACAGAAAGAAGTTTAAAAGGAAAATCTTAGAGGGTTTGTTAACGGCAATAAGGTTTGCAAAACTTAAGAAAGAAACTTATGGCATGAAACAATTCCTAATAGCCTTGTACCATAATTTGAGTACTTGGCTACTTGGAAATAGCTTTTGGAGATCTGAAGCTAACGATACCTTGTTTACAACTCAAGGGGAAGCATGTATTGTCGTTGTTCCCATATATGTGGATAATATCATCATAACGGGTGATAATGTTGATGGTTTGAGACAAACCAAAGAACATTTGAAATAATCATTTTAGATCAAGGACTTGAGAGAACTAAAGTATTTTCTTGGGATTGAAGTACGTAAATTTGATGATGGGTTATTTCTTTCTCAAATAAAATATTCTTTGGATTTTTCTGGGCCAAACAGTGTAAGACACCCCATTGAATATTGTTATAAGGATGTGCATGAAGGGGAACCAATAGTAGATGTGAAGCTTTACCAGACATCTATATGACCATTATTATGACATACATTTGTTTTATGGTCAATAAAGTTGTCCACCATATGCAAATGCCTACCAAACATCATTGGACGATGGTTGAGAGGATCTTAAAGTATCTAAAAGGCATACCCAATAAAGGCATATGGATGGGTAGAAATGCTAGACTGAGATTATGGACTACTGTGATGCTGATTGGATAGGTGATAAAGTTGATAGGAAGTCTACAACCGACTATTGTACATTTGTTGGAGGTAATCTGGTAACTTGGAAAAGCAAGAAGCAGAAAGTATGCTCAAGCTTGAGTGCTGAGACTGAGTACTAAACAATGACCAATATAATTGGTGAGTTAGTAAGGGTGAAGAGTTTACTTAAGGATCTTAGAGTTTATCCTTTAAGCCTATTATTCTACATTGTGATAATCAAGCAACTATACACATTGTTTCAAACTTAGTTTTCCATGAAAGAACCAATCATATAGAAGTGGATTGTCATTACATACGAGAGAAGGTTCAACAAAAAACTATTTTTCACGCTTATGTGAAGAGTGTTGATCAAGTAGCAGATATGTTCCCAGAAACTACATCTCAAGGAGTGTGTAAAGATCTGCATGTATAGATGGGCTTATTGGATCTTCTCCAACCAGCTATTCTGAGGGGGAATTTTGAATTTAGAGGAGCAAATCTACCACTTCAGAAAATTCGAAGTGGTCAAGATGAAGTCCTAGGTAGTGGTGAATCATATTGAACCTAGAGCAGTAAATCTACCACTTCAAGAACTGTAAAGTGGTCAAGATGAAACTCTAGATAGTGGTTAATTACATCCACTCATTTATAAAACAATTAACAAATGTTTAGTTAATTCTAACTACTTGTAAGTATATATGGTTCATATATATTTGATATACACTCAAAAAATAAATATACAGAAAATATTTAACCAATTCTCTCGCTCATACTTTCTTTTTTTGTTCTTCATAATCAAATTATGTTTTCCTATTGTTTAAATGAGGAAGCTTACGTTTTCCCGTTTTGAGTGCCATCGTAAAACGGTGAAATGTGGGCACATGCGGGGGTGTGGTCAACAGGCCACCTCAGACTCTTTCTTGATTCTCCCTGAAAACTTGAAAACAAAACCTATTTGTTTTTATCCACCTAGCTCATGATTGAAGATAAAAGCGAGAAAGAGTTTTGATGAAAAGAAACTTTTAGTTTATTGACGTTTTCTGCTATGTTCTCAATATATAACATTATATAATTTATAATCATACTTTATCTTATCCTCTTAGTCGACACTAGCACATGACAACACACGTAGTCAAAGTACTGAATCTATTTTCAACGGCAATCCCATTAGCTAAGAAACAGTTGTACAGTAGTCATGTATTTGAGCTGAGAAGAGACGTTGATCTTTGACTGAGGAAGATTTGTCAAGTGGACTTCATGCTGAGTGGGGGCTTCTTTCGTTGATCCATCAGAAGCCCCACAAGCTGTGCTGCTACTACGCCCCCTCAAACTCAGTGGCGAAGGGAGAGAGACACCAAGTTTGGCGTGAAGCTTGAAATAAGAGTCTTGAGGCAAAGACTTGGTGAACACATCATCTAAATGAAGAGATATTGGATTGTGTTTGACCTCTAGCTTCTTCAACGGGTTTGCAGCAAGACAAACAACAGATAGATTGTCACACAACAGTAGAGGAGTGACCTTTTGTTCCAGATCCATCACCAGTATTAAATTTTGTAAGCATGCAACCTCTGATGCAGCTAATGACATTTTCCTATACTCGGCTTCTGTCGAGGACTTAGAGACTGTTTCATGTTTTTTTGCTGACCATGAAATGACACTAGAACCAAGTAGAGCGAAGAAACAACCAGTTGATATTCTCGTATCTTTGCACCCACCCAAGTCACTGTCACTATAACAAGTCAAGATAGAATGTGTATATTCGAGTATATTGATTTCATGTTCCATAGTACCCTTAACATACCTCAATATTCTTTTAAGAAGAGTGAAGTCTGGTACACTCAGTAGATCTATCTTCTGGCATATATAGTTGACAGTAAATTAAAGGTCTGGTCTTGTAGCTTTTCCGCCAGACTTCGAAAGTAAGAAGGTTCAGCAAACAGTTCATCTTGACCTTGCTTATTATCCAGTTTTAATGTTTCAGGGGTAGGCATTGGGACACATTCCTTCATACCTGCAATAACTAGAAATTCGGTTGCATACATTGACTGATTGAGAAACAAACCTTCATCGTTTATGTGCACTTGAATTCCCAAGAATTAATGTACATCTCCCTTATCCTTCATACGATACTCTGTATTGATGTCTCTGAGAATTTGAGCTAGAAGATTATTATCATTTCCATTCAAGAACATGCCATCTAAATAGAGAAGTAAATAGATCATAGATGAATCATGATGATACACAAAGAGAAACGGATTGTGGAAACTGCGCTAGAAGCCAAAGTTGATGAGAAAGTTGTTGAACTTGTCTAACCAAGCTCTTAGTGCTTGTTTTAGCCCCTACATAGCCTACTGAAGTTTACATACATAATCAGCCTTTGTGGATCCTCAAAACTAGGTGGTTGAACCATATAGATAGCTTCCTTAAGATCTCCTTGAAGTAAAGCATTTTGAACATCAATTTGACGAATTTCCCACTTCTTTGTCACGGCTACATGTAATACCACTCAAATTACTCTAAGGAGTGACTTATATTCTCTCAAATAAAAAGTTCAAGTTGTAGTACTTAGGGATTGGATCAACAGAGAGCTAAGATACACAATAGACTCATTATTATTATAGTTAAGATAGGCAAGTTATGATTTTATTAAGTAAACAAGCAAAGTAATCAGAATGATTGATTGATTGGGTTTGTAAACATTTAAGAGAAATAGCTAGATCTAGGGTTTCAGGTAAGTGGATTATAGAAGATAGAAGCTAAGGGTTTTGTATCCTACAACTTGGATGCAAACAGTACGATATCAAGTAATGAATCTATCTATGATTTAAGTCTTAGTTAACAACTCTAATTGACAACTCGAAGTAGACCGTCGATGTTGACTTCAAAATCCATCATGACGAAATCAAGGGCTCAAGGAAAATGTTTCTTCCGAAGTTTTGGCTCATGAAAGTTTTCAAAGAACGATCAAGCCGCAAGGAGTAAGTCATCATACGGCAAGTCCCACACGTAAGTACGGGTCGCCACATGATGATCTCCGAACACAACGTATAGGTCGCCATATGGCGACCTACTCTCACAGAACACAAGTCGTCATATGGCAACCTGCACCTAGCAAGCACGGGTCACCATAAGGCGACCTGCACCCGGGAAGTACGGGTCGCCATATGGCAACCCACACTCTTAAGGTACGGGTCGCCATATGGCGACCTGCACTCGGGAAGCAGGGGTCACCATATGGCGACCTGCACTCGGGAATCAAGGGTTACCATATGGCGACATGCACATGCAAGGTACGGGTCACCATACGGCGACCTGCGCACAAAGGTTACGGGTCGCCATATGGCGACCTGAACCTTTACAATCTGGGTAGCCATATGGTGACCTATACTGTAACTCCCCGACCGCCCACGGCTAATGGGCCACCCACGCCCGCTCTCTCGGCCCGTGGAACCCATCCTGTTCCAACGGTCGGTGCGTTATTTTTTTTTTGCAAGGCTCGAAATCATTGTTTACTGACCATGCAATCACCACCCGACCTTTCCCCGTGTTTTGGCCTTACTCGCACGGTATCGTGAATCACTTCCCGATAGGTCACCCATCCTTTCACTACTCCAACCCAAGCACGCTTAACCCTGGAATTCTAAACGGATGTGTGACGGAAAAGGTAAGTCAACTTTGGTGACATAGGTAGCCAAATCAATTCTCTTAAGCATTATCACATATCACAACTCGGGATGTTACAATTCACCCCCTCTCAAAGAACGCAACACCCTCGTTGCGGCCCACGACAGGTCTCAAGACGCCTCTCGGGTCAGAACCAAGATGGCTAACCAGCTCTGATACCACTTGTAACACCCCGACCGCCCACGGCTAATGAGCCACCCACGCCCTCTCTTTCGGCCTGTGGGCCCCATCCCATTCCAACGGTCGGTGCATAAATTTTTCCAAGGCTCGAAATCATTGTTTACTGACCTTGTAATCACCACCCGACCTTTCCCCGTGTTTTGGCCTCACTCGCACGGTATCGCGAATCACTTCCCGATAGGTCACCCATCCTTTCACTACTCCAGCCCAAGCACGCTTAACCCTGGAGTTCTAAACGGATGTGTGACGGAAAAGGTAAGTCAACTTTGGTGACATAGGTAGCCAAATCAATTCTCTTAGGCATTATCACATATCACAACTCGGGATGTTACATATACCCACACAGTCTGAGTCGCCATATGGAGACCTAGTCTCTCCGAGCCAAGGTCACTATATGGCGACCTAGGCTCTCCGAGTCCGGGTCACTATATGGCGACCTGGCGACCTAACCTTTCAAAGACTGGGTCACCATATGGCAACCTTGGCTCTTCAATTCCGGTCGCCATATGGAAAGCTGTGTCTCTCCTTTGTATTCTTCTTTTAGTCGCGATCGAAATGCTTTTCGTTTCGTCTCAATCAGAGTTTCCGTTAAGATTTTACGATTAAAACAAGTAAGAGTCGCCAAACAAAACCAAGGTCGCCAAATACATCTCCCAAGTCGCCATATGGCGAGTAATACTACACCCTTGGCTTCTATATCGAATCTAGATCGAAATGCTCTTCGTTTCTTCTGAATCAGAGTTACCGTTGCAACTTTACGATAATAACCGCAAAGACTCATTTTATCGAATGAAGTTCATGGTTATCGTATAAACGACAACGGTTAACTCAACACCACAGTTTTCTAAACTATACGAGAAGTGTGAAATTCCTAGCTAAAGCGATGTCATATCATTAAACGTTCTTTCGAAGAAACCGTAAAAACGTTTAATTCAAAATACGGCCCAAGGAGGCCTAGAACGCGGCTAAAGACCCACTTGCGATTTCATACAAAATTGAGTCTAGAAATGTTATGAAGGCGTATTTTTTTTCACAGAAGAATATAAATCTCGCGAAATCGGAAGATAAATGTCAAGTTTCCAAGATAATGAGGTAGATCGAGATAAAAAGGGAATATTCTCGAAGATAAACTCGACCAGGGGCAGAAAAGGAAACACCAAACCACCTTGAAGAGGAGTATATAAGATAAAACTAGACTAGATACTCAGGAGGACTTTTTAGCATTCACAGAAAACTTAGAGCAATAGGCATTAACTTTCATTTTGTTATTGAGCTGCGTTTCAATTAGGTTTTCGTAGTCAGGTTGCTAGAACTAAGGATCTCGCTGACAACTTTTGTAGCCAGGGCTCAATAACTTCTTGTATGAAATCTCTTACGCATTTACGAAATAAGAACCTCTTTGCTCTCTTTCTTTTTCGAAATTTTCTTATCATATTTTTATCGTCAATTTTTTCTCAAGTTTTTTTGGTTGAGTGGTGTTTGGTTTAAAGCAGATTATCCGGGATCTCTTGGGAAAGTTAGGGTTTCCGGCAGTGTGGATTTCGGTTCCCACAGTTTGGCGCTAGAAGGAGGAGACTTGCGGATTAATCTTTCCCGCAACCACAGAACGCCCAGTCAAACATTCAGCTGACGATCTCAACAACCAACAACCTCGCGACGACGCAATCCGCGAAAACTTTGAGAACACTCATGTGAGCAACACTCCCGCGGTTAATGATGAGCCCAACATTGCGGCTATAACACTCCTGGACTGTCCTAGGCATATGGTCGACCAACCGGCCAACAATCAAACAAGAACATGACCAATAGACCGACCAACACTGAGGGTTAGAGATGAAATGAGACAAGCGGCCAGCCAACAATCAAACAAGAACGTGACTGACCGTGCAACCCAACATCATGGTCCGGAAGCGTTATGTGAGGGCTAGGGACAATCTGGTCAGAGTCAAAGAACTTATGCCGCGACCTAGACCAGTTCATCCACTAACTCGTCCTGCTAAATCAAGGCTAAGGCTTTGCAACCCGTATCAAGAGTTAACGGTTCCGTTAGATCAAGGCCTAAGGCTTTTCAACCCGTACCAAGACCTAACGTTGTGTTAGACCGGAGTAGTTAAATATCAGAGTACTCATGATACGCATATAAAAAAAATACTTTATTAATTCAAGAAATATCCATACAGTGAAATAAGTTAAGACTGGGCCCGGCCTAATGCTAAATCGAGTCAACACAAATCAAAATACCGTTTACAAAATACATGAAAATCTACATCGATGGTCCTAACGTCCAGCACCAAGCTATCCGATCATCCTTACTAAAGCAACCTGCAAAAAGGACAACGGAATTGGGTGAGTAACCTAATGTTACTCAGTGAGCTGGCGGCCTCTACCCGCAACCTATAATCTAACCCCAGACAACCCAAAATAACAATCAATCTAGCCCTAGCATTCAAGAAAAGCTAAGGCTACACAATCAACCACAATTTACTATGTAATCAAACTGTTACTAAGTTAGACTTGACCTCATGCCTGATCTAACTTCAAGTAATAGGAACATGCATGAAAATAAGTCAACAACCAATTCTTAGTTAACCATATACACACATGAGTTCAGTACTCATGTAGTGCTAGATACTTAGACAATACAAGTATCATTAACCGGTCGACCAATAATCAGAAAAGAACATGATTGGTCAATCAATGATACCGCATAGCTTTCAATATCAAACACCTTTCACAAGCAATCGCTCAAACAATATAACAGCCAACATCGGTCTACACTAACCAAACAGACACCACTACACAACCTTACTCCAGAACCTAACCTAAGGCTAATGTTCCAGATCCTAAATAGACTCGACTCTACAACACTAACCAATAGTACCAGTAGTCCGGCCTATATAGCCTAAGACCCTTAGTACTAACATATAATAAGCTAAACAACAATATCATAACTAAATAAATCAACCAGTTAGTAACTCCCTTACAAGAGCTGGCTAACCTAAATCAGCAATATTAATTGAACAAGCAAGCATTTAACTAATCTAACATTCAATTAACTCAATCAAACCGTTACCCAAATAGTTCTGCCTCCTGCTACGAAATTATCTTTAAAGATAACGAACCTGTACTCAACCATATCAACAAGCAAGAATATAAAACATGATGCAACCTACACCTAGTCAGGTTATTATGCTAAGCTGAGTCCGGTTCAATAAATAACCCTAAGGACTCTATCATGCAATAACATGAGCATTAAACTCTATATGCGACTCGGTCTATCCTAAGTTCCAAGTGGAACTCAAGCATAAACAAAAACTATCCTAAATTCCAAGTGAAATTCAAACATAACCAACTCAAAAAACTACCATAAATTTCAAGTGGAATTCAAACATAACCAACTAACAGTGTTCTATGCCGATAAGCAGCTGGTTGATCGGAGAGGACTTGGCCAAAACCCAATGGACGACTTGAGTGGACTGGACTAGACTGATCTTGACTTGAAAGAACCTCGGATTGATCATGAAGAAACTGACTTGGACTTATATGGACTCCGTTAGTACCTTCTTTAGTTTTTAGACAGTACTTCGGACTTCCCGGTAGAGTATCGAGCTTTAGAACTTTGACTGATCTGAACTCGTAAAACTAAACTGATCCTGGAAAGCACATACACTTGATCATAAAAGAATATGACTGGCTTGGACGGATTGATTTGGAAAGAGCTTCCGCGTCACAATCGTTGAGAATTGTTGATTGGGCAGAATTTCGTGGAGTATCGGCTTTTAGAAATGACCACACTCTTAACTCGACCAGTTTATTTATCTCTCTATCTCTAGCCACGTTTTTAACTTCTCTTTGGTGTGGAATGGAATGTCTGGAAAATGAGGGGAGGGGTTGGTATCTATAGAAACCATCGACCAGTAATATCAAGCCATACGAGCGACTGTGTGTCAGCCCACATGCTTCCGATTGCATGCATGGTGACACACGGGCGCACACATGTCCTGATGCGTGGCTCAGGCTCATGCAATGAGACACACCCACGTACAGATGTCTTGCTGCATTACTTTAGTGCATGTGTCGCGACACAAAGCTTCTTACATGTCGATCAGTATACTTTAGTTACATGCGCGGCGATACTTCTTGGTACGACATGTCAGGCTGCATGTACCACTTCCATGCGCGGTGACATGTCGTGCTTCGGTAGACACTCAGATTCTTAGATGGTTGACACCACGCCCTCCAAATTTCTGAAAGCATGGCATGCTTGCATGCACGGCAACACCACAACATCCACATGTCGATCAGCATGCTTTGGTTGCAAGTGCGATGACACCTCGTGTTTCGACATGTCAAGACGTATGTCATATTTGCATGCACGGAAAAAACTCGTGCTTTTGTAGACAAAGAGATTTACATTCAGGTTACACAACGTCCTGATCATATGCATTGAGACACCTCGAGCTCCTCCGTCTATTCGCCCGATTTTGGTCATTCCGGCAATTTTTTCGACCCGCGATCAATCTCAGATATTATTCCACTCCCATTCTGATACTCTGAATATTTTTAATAAATTCAAATATGAATTCTGACCTTGACGGAAAATATTTCTCAAGCCTCCGGCTTCCCCAAGAAATTCCATAATACCGAAATTAGGGTTTTCGCCCAACTTCAGGTTTTCCCGTCGTGCTTCGATCCTATCGTGCTTACTTTCCATCCTTCTTAGTTTCCGTCTTGCTTTCGACTTATTTTGTCTCCGAAATAATATTTTAGTGATACGAAGTTTTTTCTAAAAACGTCGTGGTTCTAAAACGTCGAGCTTCTAAAACGTCGTGCTTCCCAAAACGTGATGCTTCCAAAATGTTCTTCTGATCAATCTAACTCATTGTCTAACCATGGTCGAGCAGATTACTTTGACTCATGGTTCACTCACTATCAATTCTTCGACCACCTTGTATCTCAGATTCACCATGCAACTAGCTCTGCACCATATATAGACTAGCTGCTCGAGGAAGCTCGTAAAATCCCTTCACATCTCATAGCGTTAATACCTTAGTAACGGATCCTAAAAAGATCAAGGTGCCAACGTAAAACGGTACGACTGATCCCAAAGCACACTTACAGGCCTTTGAGATCACGATGGGAAGGGCCAAATTTAGACACAACGAAAGAGACGCCAGCCAATGCCGCCTCTTTGTCGAGAATCTTGAGGGAGCAGCGCAAATGGTTCTCCCGCCTTAGGCGAAATTACATTGAAAGTTTTCGCCAACTCGCTTCGGAGTTTCTCAAGCAGTACTCGATGTTTCTCATTCGAGAAAATTTCAGCGTCAACCTATGGAGCTTAGCTCATTGGAAAGAGGAATCACTTCGCGGCTTTGTCAACCGGTTCAAGCTTGTTATGGCTAGATTCAGCAGGATCAGCAACAGGGTGGTCGTAGACGCGCTTCGAAAGACGCTCTGGTATAAGTAAAAGTTTAGAAAATGGATCACCCATGAAAAACCGCATACAATTCAGGACGCGTTGCACAAGGCCACAGACTACATCATGATCGAATAAGAGACCAAGGCTATGTCGCAAAAGCACAAACCAGCGAAAACTTTTTCGAAAGATTCGGCTCTAGATCAGTAGTCGAAAAAGAAGAAAACTTCCCATCGAGAAGGAGAAGAAACCCAGGGGGCGCACAACTACGCCATCAAATCCGGCTCATAACAAGGGTGAACCACGGGCATCACGTGGACCCGAAATTTTCAATTATGATGCGAATGTCGTCTGCGACTTCCATCAAACTCGCAGCCATTCGACCATCAGCTGCAAAGTTCTTGGAGCGAGATTGGCAACGAAACTAATCGCAGGGGAACTCTCTGGGGTAACAAGCGTCAAGGACCTCATCCGCAATTCTGATCGTCCCCCAAGAACCGACAAATCTCCCTAGACTGATATCTCTTCGGGGGATAAAAGCGGAAGGAAGCAGGATGAGAAAGGCATAAACAGCAATCATCACAGGATTAACATAATCATCGGACGATCACAGTTCTGCGGCGACACGGTCTTGTCGATCAAGGCTTATCAGCGAAAGGCTAAAGCAAGCAAAAACTGGCTGACCTGTTCTCCGCCCTTAGACGACCAAAAGAACGGCATCACCTTCGAGGAGGAAGAAGAAGGCAGAATAGATCAACCCCACTGCGACCCGCTTGTCATCGATCTCATAATCAAAGATCTCGAGGTTGCCAAAATCCTCATCGATACGGGGAGTACAACTAACATCATCTTCGGTGATGCACTTAGGAGGGTGAACGTTGAGCTGAAAGATTTTGTACCAACACTAAAGACGTTAGCCGGCTTCTCTGGCATAACCGAAATGACTCTCGGATCGATTAAACTCCCGGTCATGGCGAAAGAAGTAAAAAAAATCGTCGATTTCGTAGTTGTCGACTTCCCCGCCATCTACAACGTGATCATGGAAACTCCCTGGCTAAATGCCATGAAGGCAATCCTGTCAACCTACCACTTAGGCATCAAGTTCCCAACTCCAAACGAAATTGTCGCAATCTAGGGAAGCCAAAAACAGTCGCGACTCTGTTCTTAGCCGAACACAAGCTAAGACAGATCACGGCTACTTCGATGATGAAACCCAAACGAGCAAAGACCACTCAGCCACCGACTGACGTGGTGGTTCTGATCAGCTTCTCCTTAATGAGAGCATATTGTTTCTTAACGGCTTCAATTTTCTAGACCACTTGATTCTCTAATTTTTTCACATGGGTGATGAGAGTCTCAAACTTGGTATTAAGATTTGTGTACACAACGTCTATCTTCCCATTGAAGCCCACTGTCATCTTCTGATGTCCTTCAAGAACTATATTATCCATGGCTTCAATCTTGCTCTCATGATTCTCTGGTGGAGGATTCTGGTAGTAGGAAGCTCCATAAGTCATGTTGTTGCTGTTGTAGGACTTCTGCTATTGTGAACCCTGGTTGTAATTACCCTTCCGATCATTGCCATAAGAGTTTATGTTGCCATGATTCTCATATTTCTGGAAACCATTACCACCAATGTAGTTTAATCTTCTTCTTCCTTTTTCATCACTTCCAGACCATGTGACTTCTACATCCTCTACAAAGCTAACTTGCTTTATGAGAAATTTTTGAACATTGTCCAGCTTTGCTTTAACTTCTTCAATATGTTCTTACTCAATGCAGGAACTGATTTCTTCCTCTTATAGTCAGTGTTCTTGGTGCTGTTGCTAGATGCCAAGTTCTCAATCAACTTTGTAGCTTCTTCTCGACTCATAGTGCTGAAATTTCCCTCATTAGCTATGTCTAGAGCCATTTGTATGAGAAATCATTACCTCTGAAGAAAGTGCTAAGCAGCTGCACTTTATTAAATCCATGGTGTGGACAGTCTCTTTGGTAAGATTTGAATATGATCCATGAGCTTCTGAAAGATTCTGTAAGCTCTTGTGTGTATGTAGCAATTCTGCTCCTCAAATCCTCAGCTCGCGCATCATCAAAGAAATTACGTAGGAAGACGTTTTTGATGTCTATCCAGGATGCAATAGATCATGGTGGTAATTGCTTAAGCTAATATGAAGCTTCTCCAGCAAGTGAATACTTGAAGAGTTTGCATAGAATATAGTCCTCAGGGACTCCATTGGATTTAATACAAGATACTAGATCCTCAAACCGCTCCAGATGATCCATCGGATAATCATGCCCTAGACCATGATATGGTGTATGTGCCACTAATGTGAAGTAGGACGCTTTGTTCTCAAAATGATTCCTCTAAAAATCTGGAGGACGAATGACGAATATGTTGGCATATAACTGATCTGGACAATTGTAGTATGCGAAAGTTCTGGTTTGAGCAGCTTGCGCATTAGCTTTAGGTTGAGCTAGTACAGCGTCTGCTTCTGGTTCTTGTTCATGGATTGCAGCCCCATGGTCATCTATATTCTAACATGCTTCGTTCCTCCTATGACTTTCAAGATAATACATGTCTCATCTCTCATCCCTAGTCATATTTAAAGTCGCAACCATCTCTACTTGCGAAGTACCATCAATCGATGGTAAAGTCGTCGATCGATGTTTGTCCAAGAGAAGTGGCGATTGATGAAGGTGTGTTGTTGTCGATCGGTTTGTGGCGCTTCCCTTTGCGGATGCTGCATTCGATTGCTGCTAAGTCTGAGAAAAGTAACTCTTTTTCTTTGTTGCTTCTGGTACTGATGAGCATGCACCTAAAAAACAAGAAAAATAATTTGTAACTAAAAAGTAAATAAAATAAAGCCTATGCTAAACCTATATAACAAGTCTAATGGTGATCCTTGCTCCTCAGAAATGGCGCCAAATTTGATACCACTCAAATTACCCTAAGGAGTGACTTTTACTCTCTCAAATAAGAGGTTCAAGCTGTAGTACTTAGGATCGAATGCACAGAGAGCTAGACACACAATAGACTCATTCTTATTATAGTTAAGCTAAGCAAGTTATGTTCTTATTAGGTAAAGCAGTAAAGTAACCAGAATCATTGATTAATTGTGTTTGTAAACAGTTAAGAGAAATAGCTAGATTTAGGATTTGTTAACAACTCTCGTTGAGAACTCAGAATAGACCGTCGATTGACGTTATTGAGCTAGCATCGATCAATGCTCACATAAATCAAGAATTATGATCTAATTCAATATGTTCACTAAAATTACTAGAGCAACTCTCGTATATATTTAGCAACTTAGCTCGACAGGATTTATTCAGGTAATGATCTTACTCTCGCAGTTGTCAATTATCCTAGGATCAGGGTTCTAGTTAGCTACTGTAGAACAAAAGTAATAAGCACAATATTGATGAAGACTATTTATTACATCCTAGCAGTTCTATTACTTGGCTAATCCATCAATACCATTGTGAACCCTAAATCTAACAAGGAAGACTACTCAGACATTATCAAGCAAAACATCATAATGAATTGAATATAATGCATAAATAGTAAAGGTAAGAATATTGGGTTTCCAATACAAATCTCTGAGGAGTCTTAATCTTCTCCCCAAAGAACTCAAAAACCTTCTAAGTATGGAACAATATTCTAAAGTGTATTGTAAATCATTCTTTATGCCTAAACAATGGCATATACTATATATATTAGGTAAAACTCGTCCAACGGAAATCTTTTAATTTGTGTTGACTTGGGCTTTAAGTCGGCTTAGGCTTCTGTTGTGACCGTCGATCGACAGCAAGGATGCTCCGTTGATCGATGCCAAGGCTTGACTTCGACTCGTACTTGCTGAACGTGAACAGCTACGTGATCTTCTTTCTCTTTTCTCCAGAAAGTCTCACAATCATCACAATTCTTCACAACGTACTTGGATCTAAAAAGACTCTAAAACATATTCTAGACACACATAATAGACTCCAAATAAGGCCTATAATATGGTCTAAAAGAGGTAAATATTAGGACCTATCAACATGAACTACAATACTTATTATTTTAGTTCTAACAACATGACTAAATGTTTCAATGTAGTCCACACCATCTTCTTGCTCATTTGTTAGCAACGAGGCGTGCTTTGAGTTTAAGCAGTGTTCTGTTGGCATTTAGGTTGGTTTTGTAAACCCATCTTCATCCAAGTGGATTTTGATCTACTTCTAGTGGGGAAAATATAAATGTTTCATTCTCAGTCATGTTATCTATTTCAACAGCCATAGCTTCATTACATCATGCATCCTTAAATGTTGCCTTTATACTACACGACAATGGTTAAGTATCCTTTATAGTAAACAACACACATCTTGGGTTAGGCTTTATTATACTTGATATGGACCTCATAGTCATAGGATAACTGACTTCTGAAATATTTCTCATGTAAAACTTCATTTGTAGGAGTATTGACACCTTGATCATTCATATATTGATTTTGAGACTGATTTGAGTCAGATGAAGAACTTGATTTTGATGTTGAAGACCCTATGTTTTCTGAATAATGAAGTTTTCCAAGAGGTGAACTGAAAGATGGAGCGAGAATGATTTTGAGGAGTAATGTATTATTGCGGAAGAAGATCCTCTAAGGGAGGTTCAGATCCAGAGGTTTCATCATTGTGCTGTTGCATGTTGACAAGTCATCATTTGAACCAGTTGATGTGAGATAACGACTGTATATATCAGCATACAAATACTCGACTCATCAAATAACACATGGCGACTAATGTACACATTATTAGTAGGAGGGTGGTAGCACATGCATCCTTTTTACTTTTCATTATATCCAAGAAATACACAAGTCATAGACTTAGGATCCAAATTTTTTTCCATGTAAGGTCGAAGATAAGGAAACAAACTTACATCCAAAATCTCTCTCAAGGCTGAGTAGTCAGAAGGATTTTCATACAGAATCTCAAACGTACTCTTTGGTTAGGAAAAACTGAAGATGGAAGAAAATTGCAGAGGAAAGTGACACTGAAGAAAGCTTCAACCACAACTGTCGAAGATATGCATGTGCTTCCTCGCTTAGAGCCCATTCTTATGTGCGGTATGAGGGAAGGACATAAGTTTTTTGATTCCACATTAGCCAATTGAGAGAAAAATGAGCTGACAAATTCTCCTTCCCCGTCACACTGAATTTGACTTTCCAAAAAGAAGAAGACACGAAGTCTTTACTCGACTACTACCTTCTGTAAAATTTATCTTACTTCAGTCATGATATATCCTAAAAAGACCGAGCATGTAGATTTAAATCCCATTAGAGGTAGAAAGATATGAGTGCGAAAAGAACAAGAAAAATCATTATGATAACATTGATAAATGCCCCGAATGGACTACAATAATATTCAAAATAAAACGCGTCCAAGGACCAACACCAACACCAAATCCAAAACATAATTATTGAATAAAATAACTACGACAATAAATAAGAAAAACAATCAATCAAACGAGATACCACCAGGAACCTCAAACTCATAATAATTATCAAATGAGGGGAGTCCTCTAAATAAACCTCAACCTCTGGAATCAGGTTGCGTCGGCAAAATTCCTCATGCCTCCATGTCCTAGACTGCTTTCCCAACCACTCATGAATAAGCTTCCAGTGAGTAGAAATCCGAGCATTCTGGACCACCAACTCCTCCTGCTTAGCCAAATCTTTAACCATCACCCGCAGAAAGAGAATTTCACCTTGCAACTTACCCCTCTCATATCCCTGCCTAGGGCCTTCTAAATCACATTAGCAAGTTCTCATAACTTCCACCGACCAAATTCCTCCGGATCGGCATCTGAAAAAACGGAAACATCCTTCACTGGCCTACTATATAAGAGGGAACGCTTCCACAAAACCTTCGCTCTTTGATACACGTCGAAAACAACATCATCATATATCCAGTTTGTTCTCTGTCAAATCATGAGCTAGAAAATTTGGAAACATTAGAAATCAATTGATATAAAAAGCCTTCTATAGAAGGAAACCTACCCAAATTTGACTATGGAACAAAGCTACCCAGATAACCAAAAACAAAGACACCCATCTTTAGTTCTTCGGAAGGCTTAGCGCCTCCTTCGCCAATGTCTCTCCTTCAAATGAAACTTGATGTGAAACAGCTATAGTCACCAAGAAAATTAAATTAAAATCAAGAAAAGAAATGGTTAAACAATTTGACCTAGTAAACTCACTTGCACTACACCAAAACAGTGAAACCCAAGGGTAACGAAAACCTTCAAAAAGACGTATTTGCTGTTCCATTTATTACCAAAGGGATACTACCTTTGACCCCTTTCAATGGTTCTTCAACAATCGTGTGACCTTCATAGAAACAGATATCGTAAAATTCTTCTTATTATCCAAAGGAAAAAAGTAGTATGAGTACAATACTTCACATACACATGACATGCCGTCAAGCTCTCTTGATACTTGAACAGCGGTCAACGTTCTCCAAGTCAAAGGATTGAGCTGTGACAAAGAAATGCCAAAATACAAGGAAACTTTAGCCACCAAAGCAGATATCTCACTCAATAGTTCTATCTCTTGGAAGGCCTCAAAAATGACGAATTCACCTATCTCTCCATTGAGAAAGCTCGCTACGATGCAATGGTATTTCGTAGGTTCATTGGCAAATTTAGAGATTACTTCCTCCAGATATCAAGAAGCTCACTTACATGATTTCATATCAAGGACCGACTCCCATACATCCGGGAGGACGAGAATATCTTAAAGGGCTCTGCCATAATGGTTTCCCTCGTCATGTCTGAGGAAATATAAAAAAAAAATCGATGAAAAGAAATAGATCCAACATTATTTGATTCTAAATTAAGGGCAATAACTATAGTACCCATCTCAAATTCTACTAATTCACATGTCATTACTTCATCAAGACCATAAATACGAGTGATGTCGTCACCCACTTGAAGTATGGTACTGGTATTAACAATTGTCACTTCTCTAGACATCAAACGAAGGCTCACAAAAGAAGTAGGACATGGAGAAAAGCTCTAAATTTTTCCATTTCTTCGAGTCAAGAAGAGGTAAAGAACTGCATAACATACATTCCAAAGATACAATCTATGTCTGTATATTTCCATGGTTTATAAAAGCGAGCCTAGAGCAATCAAAGGATTCACTCAATATGCCCTACCGGCATAAAAAAGAAATTGGCTCGAAACAAGAACCGAGAATTCAATTCTTAAAATTCAAATCTCCTCAAATATTAAATCCAAAATTTATCAATCATACGGTAAGACCCATCAATGGGAAAAGCTAAAATCTGGAAAAATCCTCTGAATATCCGAATAAGAGGCCAGGAACGGTATACATGTCCATAATAGCCCTTCTCTGGTCTCCTCTTATGGCGTCCATGCCAAAGCTTCATTCTCATAAGGCGAGTAGAAAGATACAAAAGATCATCTTCATGTACTGGGCCATAGTAAGCATGTCTACGTGACAACTATCTACCACACCAAGGACTTCTACAAATGGTAACACTCCACGAGTTTGTATATTGGCTTAGGCCGTGAACTCTTACTCACTAGAAGGACGACATCATATTCATGAAGCAATATAAATTAATACAAAAGACATGAGAAAAAAAAATGAGAAATTGATATAAACTAAATATGACATAATTATATTAGGAGAAATTGCTAAGAATAACACAAGTTAAGTACCACTTTATAAAAATACCTTTAATCAAAAATATATTAACATTTGGGTTTATACTTTAATGATTATTAGTGTTGAAGGGGTGGAGTTGAGTTTCTAAATGTTTTATAAATATTTAGAAAAAATAATTTAGTCTATTTTCATCATAAGTTAAAGGTATTTTTGAAAATTGTCATTCATTAAAAGTAAATTTGCAAAGTGGTATCAAATTTATGGTAGAATTACAATTTCCCCATATATTAAATTGGTAGATCAATCTTTTTATTTAATAAATACTTGCATTTAAATAAATAAATGAATAAAATATTATTCACCCTTAAAATGGGTTAAAAGTTTTAAACTATATAATGGTTTATAAAAAAATAAAATAAAATAGCTAATTTATGTTAAAATTTTATATCTACAACTATTAAAAAAATTTAAATAATTTCCTTTAAATAAATAAATGAATAAAGTATTATTCACCATTAAAACAGGTTACAATTTTAAACTATGTAATACTTGTATAAAAATAAATAAAAATTTTAAACATATGTTAAACTTTTATATCAATAACTATATATTAATTTTTATTTTATTTTAAAAACCTAACAATAATATATTATCTAAAACGATTATATACAAAATATAATAGTATATAACTAACCTTTAGTCCAAGTATTATAAAATATGCTATTAGAAAACTTTTAAATTTTAATAATTTATTATTGATATTAATAAAAAATCAAATTTACTATAAATTTTAATGTTTATTTTTAATTATAAAAAATATCTTGACAAAAGGAATTAAAAAATCTTATCAAAAAATTTGAATAGTTTTATAAAATAATGCATTAATGTTGTAGCAAAAAAAACGGGATTTGGTTAAACTTCCACTTTTCTAATACTCATTTTCATGTTACCTTTAGGAGAATTTTCATGTTTACCACATTATTGATACCATTATTCATGCATCTTTACTTTTACTAAATAGACATTTTCAGAAATATTTTTTTTATTAGGAGGTAAAAGACTCTTAGATTAATTAGAATCATAAATTTCACATTCCAAAATCTTACCCCACTCTTCAACTATAAATTCTAAGTCTTAGATTAATTAACCTTAGGATTATAATATTTTTTTCTCTTTAAAAATGAAGGTAAAATGGGTTAAATTAAACATGAAAAATAGTATTAAGAATGTGGTGTTTTAGAGTTATTCAGTTCAATAACTGTAAATATTTATATATTAATAAGAGTTATTCAGCTCAATAACCATAAATAGAGTGGTAATTGAGTGATCATGAAGAATCTTTACGTATTTAGATAAACGGTTATAGGGCAAGGGGAAATTATTTTTCTGTCCAAGTTGAGTAGTTATTTGAAGATAGGCTTCTCGTAAACTGATTTCGTCGAAATGTAGGGTTGTCAGGTTAGGGAGAATATTTTGTCACGCATCTGTCAGAAGATCTGAAACATTTCATACACACCTCAGAATAGCAATTACCCAAAGCAGAAGATCATAACCTTCTTTAGAATGTTGAAAAGTGACAATCTCAACAAGTCGCTATCCTGTCCAAAGCTCCTTAACACAGATTTCAAACAAATGACCCAATTAAACTATGCTTAAAAAATGTTAAACAGACACAATCTTTACAGTTACCATTCTTACTAAAGCTCAGTAACACAAATTTCAAACAAAGGATCCAATTAAACAAACGGATTGCTTGATGTTCCTTACACAAAAGAAACAAAAAGAGTGAAATCCTCTTTCATGAGACAAGACACAAGAAAATTCCTCCTCAAAAATTGTGCCAACTTTAAAATTATACCTGAATATACACAAAAAAAATGTAAACGATGTTGAAACGGGAGATTGTGACTGTGGAACTCTCAAGAAAAAATCAGTAATAGATAAAAATTAAAACCTCAAAATCTTTGAAAGTTTGCTGAAGATTTAAAAAAAAAGAATATCATTATGTGTGTGTGAGGGAAAAATAAAAGAGAGAGAGAGAGTGTGTGTATCGAAAAAAGAGAGAGTGTGTGTATGTATGTGTGAAGAGAGAGGACAGAGAGTGTTCTTTGCACAGTAGCTTCTTGTAAGGTTCCGAATGGTAAAAGCAGTTCAAGCAGGACAGATCAAGTAGATCATGCTGATCAAGCAGGACAAGTGCAGATCAAGCGGATCATGCAGGAGAGATGCAGATCAAGCAGGAGAGATGCAGATCAAGTAGAACAAGTTATTTTAGAAGTTATGAATGGTAAAAGCAGTTCAAAAAATGCAGATCATGTATTTTAATAATAAAAATTACACCAAAATATCAAAATACATAATGAAAAATACATAAACAAAGGTAAAATAATTTAATGATTTGCCCATAACATATCTGCGATGTTGTCTCTAATGTTCATCATATGATTTCCATCAGCCATATTTGTTGTCTCCAAATCACGAGGATCACTTTCAGAATCTTCGTTGCTGAAATTTGTGTCTCTCATTATTTCAACAAAATCCTCATCGAAATAATTTGAAATTCTGATGAAATTGTGTAGTCCCATTGTAGCAGTTACCACTCTTTTTTGAACAGCAATATCATATCTGGGAAAATCACTCAGAATCCTCCATTTCTTCTTCCAAACTCCAAATGTCCTTTCAATAACAGAACGTAGAGATGCATGACATCGATTAAACAACTCTTGTTTATTCTTAGGAGGAGGACCGTTGTTGAAATGAGACATGTGATACCTAATAACCTCATTCCGAGAAGATCTATAGGGAGCCAAAAAACCTCGCTTGTTTGGATATCCAGAATCTACTACATAATACTTGTCTGGTGGAGGCAAAGGAAAATCAGAATCACTGTCTTGTGCCATCGTGAGAACTGCTGTATCATGACAAGATCCGGGTGCTCCATTCCAAACATATGTAAACAACATATTTAGATCACATATTGCCATGATATTAAACGATGTCCTATCATGTCGATCCCAGTACATTCCTTGTAGTTCAGGCTTCACTTTAACACATACATGAACTCCATCCATAGCTCCAACAAATCCACTAAAATATGGCCAATATCTTCTATCTGTTTGCAGTCTTTCAGGAATTCGAAGTAGTTATTGTCTTGTCGGAGTCTTGACATAATCACAAGCAAGTAATTCCGTCGCTCTAAGAACTTCAAAAAACTTTCTATTCACTGTCTCTTGTGTCCGTCCAAACCATAACCCAACATCTCTTTGAACTTCATTATGCCCACAAATTTGCAAAAACATTGCTACACTCTCTTCGATACTAACATTCAGCGTAGGATGCAAACCATATTTTGATTGCAATATGTCACAAAGAGATCTAAAAGCATCCAGAGACATTCGTAGTAACTGAAGACATGTTGCAGCATCTACTTGTAAACGACCCCAAATATTTCTCCACCCTAAACCGCCACCGGTTTGAACTGGTCCTCTTTCAAAATAACGATTGTAATAACTCAGTGATGGTTGAATTATTAACTCTTTAAATTGCTCATTTTCCAGATTCCATAACTCAATTCTCTCATCATGAGTTAGACTTTGGGAATTTTGTGATCGTAACTGACATATACGAAAAGCCTGAAAATTTTTTTATCACAAAATAAAGACTTAATCAATGAAAAGTACCATTAATCAAAATATAATACAATAACAGAAATTACAAAATATAATTTAAAACAAAACATAACCATTACTAACAAAACACAAATCTTATTAAACTAGTTATCTGATGTGGAATCACTTTCATGTGTTTCATTTAGATTTAGTTCTCGTTCAGATCCCCATATGTTGAATAACCCTCCTCTTCTTGGACGTGATGTTTTACTTGTAGAAGCATAGTTTGTGAAACCAAATTCTGGTGATACTCCTCTGGCAACATTTTCAGAAACATGATCTTCCTTTTCATTTGTTGTAGTTTGTACTCTTGTTTCTAGGAAAAATCCACGTTGAACATTGCTCGGAGGAATATATAGTGGAGCATCTTGTGATGAACCCCATTGATGAGTGGTCTGTGATGAACCCCATTGTGGAACAGCAGATGTGCGACCCCATTGTTGACTATTTGGTGATGAACCCCATTGTTGACTATTTGGTGATGAACCCCATTGTTGAGAATTTTGAGGTGCATTCCATTGTGGAACATGTTGTGTACCCCATTGCGGAGCATTTGGAGATGAACTCCATTGCGGAGCATTTGGCGGTGCACCCCATTGTGGAACATTTGGTGGTGTAACTCATTGCTGAGCATTTGAAGATGAACCCCATTGTGGGGCATTTGGCGGTGTTCCCCACTGTGGTGCAGCTGGAGGTGTACCCCATTGTGGTTGATTTGGAGGTGTTCCCCATTGTTGAAAACCAGAACTCCATTGCCCACAAGTTGGACTACCAAACTTTTGCCCAGAATCTAACTGTTTTCCCACGTATTCGCTGTCCCGCGTATATCCAGTAAGAGCTTGTAAAAACTTCAATTTTTCTTCCGTGTTTCTTTCCGCTCTGTCAATAAAGTACTTGCGCCAAAATCTTTATTCTTTGAATGCATGAATGCACGCCCAATAGAAATTGGTGTCATTTGGTAGCCCCATTGATTCGAATATCTTCACAGCGGTATCGAATTCATTGTAATCATCTTCGTCAAAAGAATTTGGACGCAGTTGTTGTAAACTTTGGCGTTTAAACTCTCTAAAGCCAGTCATTGTATCTGTCAGGGTTGTCTCGAATGATTGTTTTCTTCGACTTCCTTGGGATCCACTTCTGACAGAGGTCCGAGAATTTCCTGCACTTCTTTGTGAACTACTTCCACGCCTTAGTCTACTTCGTTGTTGAGCTCTTGAAGTAGGAAGCTGAAAAGGGTCAGCAGTAGGTGAAGAATTCTGACGCAGATTCTCAGGGATGAAATCATTTGAAGGACGTATTTCATCATCAATATCAACACGATAGATTTCTTCATTTTCTTGTGTTTCAGGAACCTGAGTGTGTTGCATATCACCACCATATGTTTCAGAGTAAAAGTGACCTTCATCATTGTTTTGACCATCATTCATCAACTCTTCTCTTCTTTGGTGTAAAGAGTACTGAGATTGTGATTGGACGTCATATAATATGAAACATCGTTGCATCACATCCCAAAGCTCTGGCGGCTTTCGTTTAAATGATTTTACAATCCTATCTACCTGTTAATAAGATTATAAAGTTTTTAGACTACAAGTATTATGAATATGTTATTTATTTAATATATTCTGGTTCTAAGAAATATTGTATGTACTTACTTCACGATCTTTCCACCATGAATCAGACGCAGATATCACAGATGTAGTTGGATCAACCGAAATGCCCGTAGAATTTTTCATAAGATTCTTGTACTTCTTGTATTTTCTTTTTAGTTGATCAAGTTTTTCTTTGAAAAACCGGTAGTTTACGCTAATATTAAACTTTTGGTTGAATTTCTCAACAAGAAACTCTTTACCAGCGGGTGTAGGATCTTTGAAACGGTAATCGCTCATTGCAATTGCTCGATCATACAATTCAATAAACACTCGTTCTCGGTAAGAATTCCATTTAAAATTGTCTTCCCTCTAAAATTTACAAAATTTTCAATCATATTACTTAGTATTTATTAAGTATTCTGAAATATTATAGCAAAATATTAACTACTTACCCGTGCTGATGTTTCTGTAGGCAAATTTATATCTTCTTCATCGGAAAATGTTGTATTTTGTCGACGATTTGATGACATATCTACAATTTTAAAATGATATAAATAATATTAATTTTTGAGAAATTAATATATTAAGAAATTATATTATATTATTAAATAAGTTGAGAAATTTGATAATTTATATTATATTATTTAATATGTTGAGAAATTTGAGAAACTATATTATTAAGTATGTTAAGAAATTTGAGATAATTAGTAACAAATTTGAAAAAATTATATTATTAAGTATGTTATAACAATTTTTTATAATATTTGTACTTAGAAATTTATTTTTTCATTTTATGCTTTATATTTTATGTGAATTAAAATGTAACACATATTTTTTCAATTACTATTATTTTGAGTAATAAATAGAGTTGACGTGGCTTTATTATTTATCAATGTCTCCAATTTTATAAATCAGTAAAGTCTAACTTCAACAATTTTTTACCTCTATGCAATCATGTAAACATGAATTTTTATAATACCCTCTCACTTAAAAAAAGAAGATTACAACCTAAAATAAAAGACATTTGAATGGGAAAGGTTTAAACCTTTTCTCTTTATTTTTTATAATAGTTGCAATTTTAATTACTAACTTTGTAATGTATAAAATAAATTTTCTTCTACCCTAAAAACACTAAAAAAATAAACTAACCATAACACATAAGAAATAGTTATATTATTGTACTTCAGTTTTCAAGTTTATAATACATAATAATATTAATTTAGAATGAAAAATTTAGAAATAATATCTTATTACCTTTTTATTAAATAAATGTACATGTTATATATATTTATTTATTTTTATTATTTTATTTAAATTTTATGTAAATTAAAATGTAACACTTTTTTCCTAATATACATCTATAAACTATTATACTAATATTTACATGTATATATTATACATTATATATTTTTTACATTAAAATTATATTTTAATAATATCACTTGATATACACGCTTTTTGTTTTAATATGTTGAATTAAAATATGACACATTTTTCATTTTCAGTTAATATATATATATATATACAATTATATTATTTATTTACATGTATATATTATAGATGAAAACTCTAAAATATAAAATTTTCAAAAAATCTCTAAAATATATAGCATACATATAGAGCTTCTAGTTACATATACTATATTTTTAATTATTAATGTATATTATATTCATCAAAACTAATACATATATACATGTATATTATTAATGTATATTATATTCATCAAAACTAATACATATATATTGTTACCTTATGCTGGAGATAATGAGGGAGAAGCACCACGACCCACCACAACACAGCACAAAGTTACAACACTTTTTTAACTCTCTCGCCTACATCACAAGATTTTTTTCCAATTAACTATACTATATTTTTAATAATTAATATATATTAATAATCAAAGCTTACACTGAGATGAGAAGGAATGGGCTAAAGATTCGTACACAAAACTAATAACACTTTTTTTTATTTAAACTGCCACAGCCACAGTACGAATTTTTTTTGTTGTTTAGAAGTTTTTTGAGCCAAGTATGTTGAAACTAGTTGCAACTCCCTTTATTTATAGTGTGATGAATTAATATTTAGAAAATTAATTTATTTTACTAAAAGTTTCTATTGGCTGAAAAAATGGTGGAATTGTTGTACTGCATCAAAAGTTGGGATGGTAGAAACACATGCAGAGCGTCTGCTTTTACACAGAAAAAGACAAAAAAAATTGTATTTGGGCAGATCTCCTGCATTTTTTTTTTTTAAATCTAAAAACCTGTGATTGACATGTGCAGTACAGAAAATAGTAATGTGCAGGACATCTGTCAATGATCTGCCTCTCCATTCACACTCTTACTATAGCTTCGCTTGACCTATAGACCTGTCAAACCTAGTAGCAGAGCTATCAAATAGGAGCGATTTCGAATTAAATGTAAATGCCCAGTGTATTCGATTAGCTATCTAATTACTTTTAAAGAAACAATTCATATACCTAATTTATGAAGGTATCCTGATGTAGCAAACACATCTAATGCAAATAAACTTTCATTCAATTTATACTTTGCATCCTTTTACTATTAAAAGAAAAACAATTTAAAAATAAATAAATAGATATCTACTCTATTAAAATAGAGTCATATTTTTTATCTACTTACAAATAGTCTAGGTTGCACCATTGCATTTGACTAGCTTTCATAGTATTTTAACTTTTACCTAACTTAATTATTATTAAATATATAGACTAGCCTAAAATTAAGGAACTAAATAACTAATCTATTGTTTTTTAAAAATAATCAATTCAGATTATATTAACACCAAATTTGTATTAACAATCACTTATATTTTATTTACTAATATAAAAAAAGAATTATATATGCCTACAAATTCGTATAAATATAAAATTATACTTTAACCCAAATGCAAGAAATAAATTCTGTAAAACTTTCACCAAATACATAATATAACTCTTATAGATAGATTATTAAAATTAGATATATATATATTTGAGAAAATAAATATTTATAATTAGTTACATGAATATTTAATAATATAATGGAACATATTATTATTAATATTTTTATGAGTATAGTTTTACTACTATTTCAATAAACATGTAAAATCTTTATCGAAAATAAAACTAATCGAAAAATATAAAATACATTTTAAGTTAGGCTTGGCCTTGGAATACGTGTTAGATATTTTAAATTTTGGTTCTAATTTAGATCATATCCTAGGTCTCATTCTGATAAATATGAATCGGATTCAAATATAACGTATTGGTTTTGGTTCTAATTTGTACCACATCCTAAAATTCATAAAGTAACCATATATCATTCATATTTGGTTATATTGGTTCGGTTTAGATATATCCAAAGTTAAATCCAAAATTTAAAAGCAAAACATAAGAAGTAAATACTTATTTATATAAAAGTGAATATTTAAAGTAATTATTTAAAACTTAATACTTATTTTTAGATATCATTTCAAAAATATAGAATTGAATATTTGAAATACATATTTATATTTGTGATTATTTAGACATTTAGACCAATTTTTGGATTTTTTTGGCTTTTCACCTTTTGGGTTACCCATTCGGATTCGACTGATAACACTTTGGGTTTGTATATCTTTTGTACCATTCTACGAGATCTATTCTGGTACTTATGACGTTTTGGACTGGGTATGTACGAATCAATTTTTTTAGTTTGGGTTCGGTTTGGATTTCAAGTTATATATTTTATACTCAAGTTTACTTCAAATAAAGAAAAAATGATTATATAAATTTTCCTCAAAAAATCATTTGCGCTTTAGCGAGGATTAAAATTTAGTTTTAATTATACCACTGCCATGTTGATGTGTTAGTTCTACATGGTTTCTTAGTTAATATTTATAAATGCCCTCTCATTTATAGAGTAATTATAATTTTATGTTATTGGTACCACTCTTATGTACTGTAATGTTTTCTAAAACAGTGTACATATAGAATTTTTTGATTTTGCATGGGACCCTTTTACAAAAATTTAATGTTATTTTATAACCTGTCAAAAATTGAAATGTGAATCTAATCTTCCACATATGCATAAATAATTATTATATAAAAATATTAAAACTAAATAGATTGTTAGAAATCTCTCGCTACATGCATTAATGTAGGACTGCAACTTTTTATCCGGAACTGAATATCAAACCGGATCCTATCTGAATTATATTGGTTTAGATAGGTTTCGGATAGAGCATATATAATGTTTATGAATACCTATGAGTACCACGTCGGTTTCGGTTCTTACCTAGATCAAATCGGATACCCATCTAAACTAAAGGTCATGTTTAAAAAAAATGTATTTGTATCTCTTGAGTTTCGAACCCATGTTGGTAAATTGAAAGTACAACCACTTGTACCACTAAACCACTACAATTTCTTTCCAACTGCTTTCAAACTACAAAATAAATTCAATTTTGTGTTCAATTTCTTTTTAGAAATAAATTTAATAAACTTAAAAATAGAAAAATAAAGAAAATATATAATTTCGAGTTAAATTTTTAATATCCGAACCGATCTGAAATCGGTCGGAACTGATCCGAATCCAAACCAAAATTCAATCAAATACTCATTGGATTATTTTCTCTATAACTGATATATTTGGAACCAAACGGATCGTACCCAAAACTAACTTGATTACATTTATGGAGGTCGCAAACCTACATTTATGTTTGATATTTAACACTAACACATTAAAATAATTTAAAGGTTTTGTGATGTTTAACTTGCTTTAGTAGGACTTTTAAACTAGATACCATATTGAGATGGAGACATATTTTACAACATATTCATAAGATTTCATATAACGTTATTTTGTTTCGGTAGTTAGGTTCTAGGGGACTAGTCGGTTAGTCTCGGCTACCGGATACCCTCAAATTATCAAAAGAAGCTTAATATACTTACTTTCACGTTTCTTAATTGGAGATTTTTACAAGTTGTAAATCTTCTGTAATTTACAAACACTATTTCATGAAATATTATGTGACATAACAATGTAATTTTGGTTTCACTTCGCTCAAAACGCACATCTCACTCTAGTTGTCATTATTTTATGGTTTTAGATCCATTAAATCTAAAATCTTATAAAAACATAGATTATGGTTTAAATCTTCCACAATTGAAATTTACAAGTCACATGTCTAGTTTATAAAAAGTATCAAATAACATAGCAAACAAAAGTAATAAATATTATTATTATTATTATTATTTCCTGGTTTTAGGTTTATTAAATCTAAAATTTTATAGAAACATAGATTGTGGTTTAAATCTTCCATAAATGATATTTACAAAACCTTATTTCCTTCAAATAAAAAAAATCTACGAACAATAAAAAGCATATCTAACGAAAATTAGAAAACATTTATTTTTTCTTCCCATACAATCTTGCTTTAAAAGGAAAGAAAAAACAACAAATAATCAATCAAGAGTTTCCTTTTTCACTCCTCTGGTCTAACATACGGCGAAGAACTCATATCCGTGCTATAATACGAATCTTCTCCACCATTCAAATAATAACTCTCATCCTTCTCTTCATCCCATTTCAAAACCTCTCTCACATACTTAAACCCTTCATCCACATTGGCTCGGTCCCTAGCCCTAGCTTGCCACACAAACAGTTTCTGACCCGTGAGAGACGCGTAAAGAAGCTTGAACTTCATGGCAACATAAAAGTAAGCTTGGTAACCATGTGACTGCACATTGTTGTTCGTTCTCACTGGACAGAAGTCGCTGAACCAATCACAAGATGTTAAAGGCACACGGCTTAGCTTCTCCTCGAAGAGATCGTACTTGTTCAAGATCAAGATAAAAGGGGTGTCTTTAAAACACGGATGCCTAACCATTGACTCGAAAAACTCCTTGCTTTGTGTCATCTTGTTCTGGTAATGAACTGTTCCAGGTGTCATACTGATCTGATCGTAGTCGCTTAAACTGACGCAGAAGATAACTGCTCGTACATCTTCAAACATTTCTACCCATTTGCAGCTCTCGTTCATACCCTTTGCGTTGACTCGTATCAGCTGGTACTTTGGCTGTGGAGGTGACAAGACATCAGGGTTCTCCGAGTAAGATTCCGAAAATGGACTCTGTTCGGTAAGAGAAAACTCCATGAAAGCTAATCCATTTCCCTGTGCAACACCTTCTGCGTATACGATATCTCTCTCTGAAGGCTCGTACTCGTTGCTCGACACTTCCATGGCCTGCATAATGAAGCTTAAGTTAACATCTGAAATAGCTATGAAACCATTAACCTGAGTTCTGTCTGTACCCGGCTCAAGAAGTATTCTGAAACATCTGGAAGGAAATGAAGCTCGTCTTTTCGTCTGTATGTGGCTTGTATCGCTGGATCTTTCCAAGCTTCTTCAACCAATGGAGCGTATTCACGTGTTGCAGCTGGGAAGAACGCGTCGAGATCACCAGTTGCTATGATATCTAGAAGCCAATCTGAGAAATGCTTCAACCTCGGATTCAAGGTATACACACACTGTGGCCTACTATTAGTTCCATCTTCCTCACCTGCAACAACATTTCAAGAAATCAAGAAACTGACAAACGAAAATCTTTGTCTACTGCAATAATAGTACCTCCTGAATCTCCTTCAATGGCGTTTAAACCTCTCATATGCGATAGAGCTTCCTCTTCAAAACGTTCTCTTCCATCGAGTAGTATACTGAGATATCTATACATATTGCTCTGTACCATCAGCTTAATCTCTTGAAGCTCCTCCACTGAAAACTTGTTTCCATACAAAAACTTGGCCTGTTTTCAATCAAGAAGAAAATTCTTGTTAATCTCTTTATTTTTTTCCTATATGACATCCATTAACACATTACCTGTTTGAAGATAGTGCTAGTTCCAGACCCTTCGATACCAAGCAGTAGAAGCTTCTGAATCTTCTTATGCTCTAGGTAATTTGGAACAGTAACATAAGAGCTCGGTGGTTGTACCATTCCTCCGTGAGGAACAGGTAAAGAAAACAGCGCACACATGAACCTCGTAGATGCCTGTTTAAGCCAAAACCTTAAAACTCATGATGTTTCTTACAAAAACAGCCAAGCGTTGTAAGGATCTATTACCTTCTCCCAAATGTTTCCTCGGATATTATTCTGCCCTTCTTCCTCATAACGCCCATCATCATACACCCAAAAGTGAGTATCACGTGGACACTGTACATTTGCTAGCTGAAATATATAACACAACACACAACGCAAGGTATGTAAGAAAAGTGACACTTAAAACAACGGGACAAGATTCAAAAGAAGTTACCTTCAAGATCCTTAGTTCAAGCTTTGTGATCTCTCTACCGTTAATATAAACTTGCGTGTTCCCATTGCTCGCATGCGGACATAACTTCCCTGTAAAGGCCAAGTTGGAGCTTATGACCCTGTCTGGCTTCTCTCCTTCCTTACCCCATAGACCAGACTCTTTGTCATACCAATATCTTCCAGGTTTCAACTTCTCAGGCGGTAAAGGACAGTTAAGCAGCTCATCCATTTCTTCAGGCTTTAACGGACAACCATTCACGATGAGCTGCTCAGGTCCCAGCTGATTAGCTGCACACTCCTTCTCCGCCTTCATGATCTGTTTAACTTCCAAAGGACTCAACAACCTCGACAACACCCTCGAGTGTTTCCCTAACTTAGACCGTTTCGACTCGTCAATAGCTTGTCCTATGCAGCTGACACACTTCCTTCCTTCAGGCATGGAACCCATCGCTCTAAGCACACAGTTCCCACAGTACTTTTCATCACACACTATACAAGTCTCCTTATGTTCCCATTTTGCTTTACCGCATCTACAACACTCTCTCTTCTTTCTTCTACGTCTCGTTGTGCACTCATGAACCTTCTTCTCCTTCTCGGTCTCAACATAGTTATCCTCCTCTGCAGCGTCTTTGCTCTCAATCCGAACATGATCATGAACAACAGGTTTGAATTGCACAACCGGTCTCCGAACCTGAGTCCCGTTTTGTCTGACTGGTGTTACAGAGGACGATTCAGGGTTGGGACTGTTCACTGGAGGATCAACATTGACAGGTGAAACTGTAGGGATGTCGTGTAGGGGAGTAGGACCTGTGTACTCCATAGCTATGGAGTAATCGAATTCTGATGGATCTTCCGGTAAAGGAGCTCCAGGAGGAAGCATCTTTCTCACCATTTCTTTCCAGCTTTCTCCTTCATCTTTCTCCATAATCTTTAATCTTCAAAATCAGATCACCATGTGATTTGACTTCAGACAAAAACCTAAAGAAAGGAATATTTGTTATATTATCAAATTGGCATCAACATCATATATTAATTATTAAAGTCAAATAGCCAGCAAAGAAAAATAGACCGTTCATGCAACCTAAAATGGAAATAGCTTTTTTTTTAAATAGCATTTTGACGAATTCATGGTCAAATCAACTGTCTGGAAAATTATTCAACCACATCTTACCAAACCCACTTGATAAGAAAAAATACGCAAATTCAGAGGAATGGAACAAAGTGAGTTGTCAGGAGGAGGAAGAAGAGAAAGCCCACCAGTTAAAGCAAACAGAACAAAACAAGTCTTTTGTAATAAAGAAGAGGAAAAACTACCTTTGTCTAAAGAGAGAGACAGACAAACAAAAAGTCGAAGCTGAATCTGAGAAGAAGAAACAGAGATCTGTTTTGATTCCTGTGAAAGAAAGTGGAGAAAGGTAAGGCCAGAGAGACGGTGAAATCTATAGAGAGAGATGAATCGAGAAAAAGGACCCACGAGTGTGTCTTACTTACGCAGTTCGTGACGACGATGGAGACGGGGCGTGGGTCTACACGCCCCACGTTCTTGCCAGTGCTTCACTCTTTCACGACCAATCTTATTATTTGGAGATGGGGTGTATTTATTTAAACAGTTTTGAGGTTCTCTTAAACTCTTATGTTATTCAACTAATGATATAAAATGTTTTTCTTTTTCAAATCAAGTGTTATTGAATAGGGAATTTATGTAAAATCACTTGTAATCTTATGTTATTCAATTGACAATTTATAAAACTTAAATTAAATCTAGTGTTATTCATAAAGAAATACTTTATAATAGTCCTAAATTATTTTTGTCACAAAACTAATTTTAAAAAAGAGAAATGATCAAAATAGATTTATTAAATAGTGTAAATATACGTTTATACCCCAAGAGTTCACTAATCTAGACTTATAGTTTAGAGTTATGAGGTGGAGTTTTGAATTTGAGATTTAAAATTTAAAAAAATAAAAATAAAAAGAACTATTTTATAATTTGAAGGCTATTTTGATAACAAAAACTTTAAAACAAATTATTTGAGAGAATTGTCCTTATTCAAATGCAAACAATATTTTGAAAGAAAAACTTGTGAAATGGATTTTAGGATCATTTGCATCAAATTTTAGTTAAAAATCATCTCTGAAGAATACCACATTTAGAGATGTTATTTGTGGAGACCTCATAAGAAATTTTAGAAAACAAAATTTGGGTATGTAGTATATGTCTTTGAGTGCCTTCTTCTCGTCAGTCTTGCACACAAAGGTAACAACAAACTTCGGTCTATTCTTCAAGAGAGATGGGTCAAGGAGTATCGTTGGTTATAGTGACAGCAGTCACAACATTGATGTCGATGACGGGAGGAGCACGTCAGGACATGCATTCTATTACGGTTCATCACTAGTTACTTGGACGTCACAGAAGCAGCAAACAAACTATATGGATCAAAGAATTGTTGAGTGAGATACTAAGTGAAGAAGGCGAGAGATTCAGACTTAGGATCAACAACAAATCAGCCATTGCTCTAACGAAGAATCTGGTTTTCCATGGAAGAAGTAAGCACATACTTTCAAGATATCATTTCATTCGAGAGTGTGTGGAGAATGGGCAAATCGAAGTTGAGCATGTGTCGGGTGTTGAGCAGAAGGCCAACATCCTAACCAAACTATTAGCAAGGATTAAGTTCAAGCAAATGAGGAGCTTAATCGGAGTTCAAGAAATTGGTCTCCCTAATTCAAGTTGGAATTAAGGGAGTGATTGTTGGATAATTCCAAGCTTGTGGAAACTTTAGATATTATTAGATGTTTAATATGTTAAGAGATGAATACAAAAAGGAAATCTAGAATAGGAAAAGTAAAAGGAAGTTTTCTATTATATTAGGTTTGTGTTTTCCATATTCCACATTTTAAAGGGAATAGTCCTTCACTATAAATATAGGTCTCGTGGAGAGGTGTTCCATAAGAGATCTAAGAGAAACATTGTGAGCTTTAGTTTTGAGTAGTTTCTAAAGCAATAAGAAAAGTTGTTCTTATTATCCTTTGTTCTAAGAGATCTTTCACACTAGGCATTCAACGGCCATGCTTGCCCTGCGGTTTCCAAGAGTGTGTGGTGAATCTGTTGATTCCAACTTGTCGGAAGGTGGAGTTTAGTTATTTGGTTCCTGAGGTATTCCCTCGTTGTTCAAGGAGGAAGTTGCTTATTGGTGGTTTGGCCACGGGCAATCTCTATAAGTATGTTTCATGGAGTTCTCAATCTGTTGTTTCATGCTCGTTTGGAGGCCTCACCATGATTTCTGGTTTTAGTCGTCCTTATCTTTTCTTGATGTTATGTGTATGTGTTTGTTTGCATCCCTTGTATGGTCTTAGTTTCCAGGGTTGGTTTTGTGTGACCGCTGGCTTGTGTACCGGATGTAATCCTCTTCAGTTTAAGAACGCTATCTTGTAATCCTTTATGTTTCTTCTTAATAAAATCAGGTGACAAAAAAAACTCAGTCCAATACATTTGAGATGATTTGTATTAAATGAGAAATCCACTATTATTGAACTTATGTAACTTGACATTTTATAAAGTATTTTAAAATTTATTATTGAAAATATTTTTATTAAATTTCGAATTTGTTAGTTAAAAAATTAAAACGGAAATTCATGTTTTAAGTGATACTCTTAAGTGGTTTAACAAAAAACATTTTAAATTCTTCACTCTATTGAAAGCATCTAAAACGGGGAAAAAAATATTTCATACCCAACATATCGCGATATGTTCAATTAATACTCGTCTTACTTGACCGTGCAAAACATACTTGTAATTTCAAAAACTTCAAAATAACACACTTGTTGTTTATTTTTTTGTGAAATCATACTGAGTCGCCACATCAGTTGTCGCATCATCTAAATTTACTGACGTGGATGCTACATAAGCTAATTTTGCTGTAGAGTATGTCACATGTACTCCCTAGAAATATTTCTTATCTAAAAAAGTATGAATCCTGATACGCCCAAAATCGGAAGGATGGCTTTGGCCGGGTGTTGGATATGAACCGAGAATGCGAAGGCACTTCTGGAACTGGGATGGATTGATAGGATCGTCAAGAGGTGCGGAATGACTCTTGATATACCCACGATCTAAGGCTAACCACCTAAGAACGGTTGTAGTGTGTTGGCTAACCACCAAATAACACACAAAGATGATTGGTTGACCACCAAATCAACAAGCCGGTTCAAACCGATGAACAAGCTAAAGAACTCTCTCTCTCACTCAGAGAAGAAACACAAATGAAACCAAAATGAACTGATTTTATTCATTGTAGAGATTACATATTTATACTAGATGTAGTCAAAGAAAGCAATGAAGAAAGTGTGGAAAAAGATGTCTAGAAAATACAACATTTGACTAGATAATTATTAGAGAGTCAAAGTTGTAAAAATTGATGCAGTCTTGGTCAAAGTTGCGGAAAATGATGAAGACCAGTCAAAGTGATGATTTTGAGACAGCCTGGTCAAGGTTCGTCCAAGCGTCCAGATGCATCCGAACGAGATGGATGCACGGGGTAAAGATAAGGACGCATGCGAGACTGTCCGGATGGTTCCGCGGATGAGAATGCATGCCCGTCTTCGATTTCCTCACGACCCAAGCTAAGTCTGGCTCGACCGTGGGTCTTTGAATGTCGAGTTGGTCGGGAAAGATGACCTCTGGTACGGTCAGTTCGGTCTCCTGGTCGTGGCTCCAGCCGAAGCTCCATTCCGGACGTACGCGGGTCAATACGGTGGACAGAACATGCGGCTCGGTCGGTGTGATCAGCACGACCTGGTGGAGAAACCTTGGTTAGGTCGAGCTGGTTGACAAGATCACCACTTTGGGCCGTATCCTTGAACCAAAAAGGACGGTGCTCGATTTTGGTTCTATCATACTCTCCCTCTTCAAAAAGATTTGTCCTCAAATCTGGAACATTAAAAGGAAAAGGGGTGTAAGCAAAAGAATCATAATCAATACATTGCTCACCTTGGGTTTGGTCTGGCTCTTGAATGGACGAAGATCCTTCTTGATTTGTTTGATGACCATGGTTTTGCTCTCCATCTGACCCTTCATTCGGTTCATGTGGGTATTCATCGAAAATTGGCAATGGATCTGAAAGTCCTTCCTTTTCTGGCTCGGTTTCAACTTCCTCCAATGTCACCAAAGGTTTCTGGTTTTGGCACTTGTTAGCGTAATGGCCGACTCTATGGCATTTGAAACACCTGGTAGATTGAGCTTTGCTTGTGGGTTTCACAGCTTTGCTTTTATCAAAAGAAATCTCATTAGTTTTCAAATCAAAATTTGAAAGATAAGAAGACTTACATTGTTGTTTTGGTGCTGAAGAAGTGTTGGTGTTTCCCTTCCTTTTGAGTTGCCGGATAGCATGAATTGCCTTATGCAACATTTTCTCCAAGCTGGCATAAGTCTGAAGTTCATTTTGATCTAGCACATCACGGTTGCTTCTCTTGGCTTTGATGAAGGGACGATCACCACTTTTGATCCTCTTCTCATCATCAGACCTGTTTTGTCTCTTCCTTTGTTTCTGCACAAAGTCAAATCCATTAGAAGCAAACTGTTTCTTATTTTTAGAAATCAATTGCTCTTTTTCAGAAACAATTTTAAAAGGAAAGAAGACATCATCTTTTAGTGGTTTTGATTTCTTGAGAAGTCCAAACATCCTGAAAACACTGAACAACCAAGTTAGCAAATAAAATCCTCACACTCTCAAAGTGTTTAGCTCTCGATTTTTAGGTGATCGCTCAGAGTTCTTTCCACTGGTTCAAAGGATGATAGGCAGTCAAAATCGGCAATCAAAAATCCAAATAACTTTGTGGGAAAAAGAAAAGAGAAAGAAAGATGAAGAGATTTTTTTTTTTGTGGATCTGCCTTAACTGTCCTAAGGCCGGATTTCTCCTCGGCCAGCAGGCTTTCTCTTCCACCACTCCCCCTGGATTTCTCTTCAGAAGTGATTCAAGCCAAAACTTTTACTATTTTTTTTTTAAATCGTTTTCTCTTTTTTTTTTTTAAATGGCGATCACAAGGGAGTAAAGGAACAGCCCGGATCCAAAAAGAAATAAGAAAAGAAAATGATGAATAGATGAGAAGATGAAAAGAAGAATGAAAACAAACCAGCCAAAGTGGCTCTGATACCAAATGATACGCCCAAAATCGGAAGGATGGCTTTGGCCGGGTGTTGGATATGAACCGAGAATGCGAAGGCACTTCTGGAACTAGGATGGATTGATAGGATCGTCAAGAGGTGCGGAATGACTCTTGATATACCCACGATCTAAGGCTAACCACCTAAGAACGGTTGTAGTGTGTTGGCTAACCACCAAATAACACACAAAGATGATTGGTTGACCACCAAATCAACAAGCCGGTTCAAACCGATGAACAAGCTAAAGAACTCTCTCTCTCTCACTCAGAGAAGAAACACAAATGAAACCAAAATGAACTGATTTTATTCATTGTAGAGATTACATATTTATACTAGATGTAGTCAAAGAAAGCAATGAAGAAAGTGCGGAAAAAGATGTCTAGAAAATACAACATTTGACTAGATAATTATTAGAGAGTCAAAGTTGTAAAAATTGATGCAGTCTTGGTCAAAGTTGCGGAAAATGATGAAGACCAGTCAAAGTGATGATTTTGAGACAGCCTGGTCAAGGTTCGTCCAAGCGTCCAGATGCATCCGAACGAGATGGATGCACGGGGTAAAGATAAGGACGCATGCGGGACTGTCCGGATGGTTCCGCGGATGAGAATGCATGCCCGTCTTCGATTTCCTCACGACCCAAGCTAAGTCTGGCTCGACCGTGGGTCTTTGAATGTCGAGTTGGTCGGGAAAGATGACCTCTGGTACGGTCAGTTCGGTCTCCTGGTCGTGGCTCCAGCCGAAGCTCCATTCCGGACGTACGCGGGTCAATACGGTGGACAGAACATGCGGCTCGGTCGGTGTGATCAGCACGACCTGGTGGAGAAACCTTGGTTAGGTCGAGCTGGTTGACAAGATCACCACTTTGGGCCGTATCCTTGAACCAAAAAGGACGGTGCTCGATTTTGGTTCTATCAAATCCAGGACAAAAGCTTCATGTAATTTAAAAGAAAGAAGTTATAGGACAAGTTCTAGGATAATATGGTCCGATCCAACCAAACGACTGTGGGGTCAACAACGGTCATCTCGAAATCAATGTCTAAAATTACGTTTCTGTATGAAAGCTTTGTCGACACAATCTCGACAGAGGTTCCCGAGCAAAGGACTCGAGAGAAATGGAGCACGGGACAGAAGGAGCAGTCCAATTCGCCCGCTCGGCGAGTTGGACAAAACAAGCAGTCCAACTCGCCCGTTCGGTGATTTGGACTGAGTAAGCATTCCAACTTCCCCGTTCGGCAAGTTAGAGCAAGCTAGCAGTCTAACTCGCCCGTTCGGGTGAGTTGGACCAAACAAAGCAGTCAAACTCGCCCGTTCGGCGAGTTGGACCCAAAAAGCAGTCCAACTCACCCATTCGGCGAGTTGGACCGAGCAAGCAGTCCAACTCACCCGTTCAGCGAGTTGGACCATACAAGCAATCCAACTCGCCCGCTCGACGAGTTGGATCAACTCATCCCGACTTGCCGTCAGGCGGCATGGACCGGATCCTATGCCTTCCGTTGAACCTTGACGAATCCTTCCCTTGTTTTGTCTTGATCAGAATTACCGTTTGAGCTTTATGACAGAAACCGCGAAGACGTTTTCCCGTATGAAATTCACATTTATCGTATAAACGACAATGGTTAACTTAACACCATTGTTGTCTAAATTATATGAGAAGTGTGAACTTCCTCGTTAAATCGACTTCGTATCAAGAAACGTTCTTTCGAAGAAATCGTAAAAACGTTTAAGTCGAAAAATAACCTAAAGAGGCCTAAAACGTGGCTAAAGGCCCACTTGCGATTTCACACGAGATTGAGCCTAGTAACGATATGGCGGCATATTTTTGCTCACATGAGTAGATAAGTGTCACGAAATTAAGAGATAAATGTCAAGTTTCCGCGATAATGATGAAGATCGAGGAGGAAAGGGAATATTCTCGGAAGTGATAAACTCGACCTAGGGGAGAAAAAAGAAAGGGGAACCGACCTAGAAGGCATATATAAGGGGAGATGAAGCTAAAGGCGCAAGGATCCAAATATTTGGACCTAGAGAAGCTATGTTAGCTGAAGGGCGTAGTTATACTCAAACGTTTCTCCATCTTTGTTCGAAGATTCTAATTTCCTTATACTCTACAATTCATTGCACTTAGAAACCCTAAGATTTAGTCTCGACAAGCTCGGTTTCTATGACTGGCACTCAATTACCAGACGAAATTGCTCCTACAGTTCGATATCTTGGTCTACTCTTTTAATTGAACTACGTCTGACTTGATCCTCGAAAGGCGTACGTAGGCAGCCTTTCTTAAGGTCCAGTCCCAAATTCTTCAAACCTTTTTTGTCTTTTTTGTCTATTGCTAAGCGAGTTACAGCCACATAGGTTTCTCTCGACATAGGTGGTAGAGCTAGCAAACTTAGTCTCGTTTTACTTCTTGTGTTATACGAATTCATATGTAATCTCGTTTCCAGACAAGCTTCGTGTACGCTTTTGTCTCTGGAGCTCTCGTATGCAAATTTGAAATAAAGATCTATTGATTTCTAAATTAGTTTTGTTATCTTTTCATGTTTTCCAAGTTTACTCAATTACTTGTCATTGGCTCTCGCAGAGAATTCGGGACCTCAGGAAAATTTAGGGTTTCTTGACTTTTTTAATTTACGGAAATCGACGGTGTGAATTTCGCTTCCCACAATTTGGCGCTAGAAGAAAGGGGGGGGGGTATGGATTACTCTAACTCATGGTCACAAAAATCTTGATCGAGACGATGTCTGGAAATAAGAAAGACAATATCGCAGCTCGCAACAACGCTGCTAAAACAATTCCAGGAGTGATTGCTCTCATCACCAACGCTTATGCAAACGCTGCAGTGCTTGAAAAATTGAAGACCTAGTTGCGACTTTTTGCCACAGGCGGAGCACCAAAATGAGCTCGCGATTTCTCTAAACAGAAAGGGAAACGATAAAATCTATCAAACCCCAAAAATTTCGTCTCATTACCGAGTTGCAAAAACCCCAAAAATCTTAACGCATAAGGGTTAGACCTAAAGACGTTTTCCAAAAACTTTTACGAAAAATAAAACTTGTTCTCCCATAAATTGAGAAACCCTAGATTACTCACGGAGAAAGGAAGCACAGCAAATCGGGCGCACAACCCCCACTGTTGTACTTCTTCTGAACAATTTTCGAAGAAACAAAATTGATCTCAATTGAATCATTCGAAACATAAAACGGCTTACGAAAACTAAACTAAGCAAAACGAGAGATCGTATCCCTCACTACTAAAACGTTTTATGAAACCTAATATTTCATAAAAAGTCAAGATTTGTTTCTACGTGACATATTCAGTGAATTCTCAGGTGATTGTCACTTAAACTTACTTCGGAAAAACTACTCAAAATCCCCTCGGATCAATCCTGCGGAAACGCAAAAATCTCCTATTAAGTTGACTCCCGATAATTAAGCTCATCACAGCCAAAGTTTTAAGGCTAAAACCCAGAAACAAAATTTGGGGAACAGCCACAAAACGTGATTTTTCCGAAAAACAGCTCTTGTACAGCCAAACTCGAAAAACACGCTTACATAATGAATTTCTTAAAATTAAACTCAAAAACATTTTACGATCCAGCTTTTGTAAAACTAAACTCATGACATTTCGCGGAATAACTTACATAAATTTAAAGCTCAACAACATTTACGAAACAAATTTCATAAAATCAAACATGAAAATATTTTATGGAACATCGTTTATTAAGTGAAACGAGTTAGCATTCTATGAAACAACTTTCGTAGAAAAAAATTGAAAACATTTACGAAAAGACCGCACCAGCATACCATCCAAACATTTACAAAACGAATGGGCGAGTTGGACCAAACGAGCAGTCCTTTGCGTTCACCTTTGCGTTCTCCTTTGAATCCCAAACGAAACTCTTTTTTCGTCTCAATCGGAGTTTCCGCTGAGATTTTGCGATTAAAACAAGTTGGACACACACCGACCAACTCGCCCCCGATGGCGAGTTGGATTTATTCCCTCCAAATCACCTCATGGCGAGTTGGGAAAACCATGATGAGCTTCTCCTTCGTGTTCTCTTTGTAATCTCGATCGAAACGCTTTTATTTTCATCTCAATCGGAGTTTCCTTTGAGATTTTACGATAAAAACAAGTAAGACTTGCCTAAACTCATTGGCTTGCTCCTACTCACCCTCTTCGGCATCCTACTCGCCCTTACCTCCATATTTGCGTTCTCCTTCAAATATTGATCGTAACGTCTATTGTTTCTTGATTGGAGTTACCTTTGGAACTTTAAGATAAAAACCGCAAGGACTTGTTTTCTCGTATGAATTCAGATTGATCGTATAAAACGGAAACGGTTAACTTAACACCTTAGTCGCCTCAACTATATGAGTAATTTGAAACTTTTTATAAAAATTGACATTGTATCTAAGCTACTCTTTGAAGAAATCGTAAAAATGTTTAATTCAAAAAAATGGCCTCAAAAGGTGTAAAACACGACAAAAAGCCCACTTACGATTCTTAACGAAATCAGCCCAATTATATTTTGACGGTCTATCTTTTATTTCTTGGAGAAGATAAAATTCAATTTCGGAAGATAAATGTCAAGTTTCAAAGGATAAACACCAATACCGAAAAATATGGATCGACGAACCAAAACCGCAAGACAGGTTCGATCCTAAACGCGGCCAGGAAGAACTGATATTTTTACTATTCTTAAAGGGCGTACAGACACAAGAAGAGGAAGAGGAATGAGCAGGAAAACGGAGAAGAGGTGAACCAAAACCTTCGAGAAAACTAAGGTATTTCCGACTTGGAAGTTTTGAAATCAAACTTAGAATTTTCGTAGGAAGGTACTAAGAAATAAAAGCGCTTCAGAGATCACCATAAAACTTTAAGAAACTTAGGGTCTAGGAGAATAGTCTAG
>CAJHQQ010003086.1:0-2500 GCA_905132885.1 Moricandia moricandioides | reverse complement strand
TTTTTATATATTTTATTTATAATAATCTATTATTTTTTTATATTATTTATTTTTTTAATAATTTATATTTATTATTAATATATTTTTTTTATATTATTTTTTTTTTTATATTATTTTATATTTATTTTTTTTATAAATTTTTAATTTATATATAATATTATTTTTATATTTATTTTTTTTTTTTATTATTTTTATATTTTTTTTTTTTGTATTAAATTTTATTTTTTTAATTATTTTTTTATTTTTTTTTATATTTTTAATTATTTAAATTTAATTTTAATTTTTTTATATATTTAATTTTTTTTATTTTTTATATTTTTTTTATAATTATTATATTTAAATTTTTTAAATATATTTAATAATTATATTTTTATAATTTTTTTTTTTATTTTGTTATTATATAATAATTACTAATTTTAATATATTTTTTTTTTATAATAATTATTTTTATTTTAATTTTTTAATATTTTTTAAATTATTTTTTAATTTTTAATTTTTGTTTATATATTATTATTTATTTTTTTTTTTTTTTTAATTAATTTTTATAATATTAATTTTATTTTATTAGAATTGATTTAATTTATATTTATTTTATATTTATTTTTTTAATATTTTATTTTTATTTTTTTTTAAATGATTTATTTTATAATATTATTATAATTGATTATTTTTTTATATTATTAAATTTTTTTTTTTTTATTTCATATATTTTTATGTTTTATTATTTTAATTTATATTAATTTTTTTATTTTATTAAATATTTTTATTTATTAATTTTTTTTTATTAATTATTTTTTTTTTATATTTATTATTATTATTTAATTAATTTTTATTTATATATTTTTTTTTTCATTCATTTTATTTATTTAATAGTTTATTTATATTTTATATATTTTTTTATTATTTTTATTAATTTTATTATGTATTTTTAAATTTTTTATTTTTTATATGTTATTTTGTTTTATTTAATTTTTTTTAAAGTTTTATTTTTGTTATTATTTATTTTATATATTTTATTTTTTTATAAATGTTATTAATATTATTATTAAATTTTTATTGTTATTTTTTTTTTTTCTTTATATTTTTTAATTTTTAATATTATTAATGATTTAATATATTTATATTAATATTATAATTATTTATTAATATTTTTGATTTTATTTTTTTTTTTTATTTTTAATTTTTTATTTATTTTTTAATTATTTATTTTTTTTTTTTTTTATTATTTTATTTAATAATTATAAATTATTATTTTTATTTTTTTTTTAAATACTATTAATTAGTTTTATTTTTTTATTTATTTAGATTATATTATTTTATTTTTTGTTTTTATAATATATTTATTTGTAATTTTTTTAATTTAATTTATTTTTTTTTTATATTTTTTTATTTTTAATTTTTTTTTTTTTTATTTTATATTTATTTTTTAAATTTATATTTTTAAAATTTATTAATTTAATATAAATTATATTTATTTTTTTATTTTTTTTTTATTATTTATATAAGTATTAAATTTATTATTATTTTTTTATTTATAGTAATTTAAATTTTTTTTTTTATAATATTTAATTTTATTTTTTATTTGTTTTATTTTATATTTTATTTTTTTTTTATTATTTTTTTATTATTATTTTTTATTTTTTATTTAATTTTTTTTTTTATATTTATATTTATTTATTTTTTAATTTTTTATTAGTTTTTTATAATTTGTTTAATTTATTTTATATTTTTTTTTTTTTTTTTTAATTTATTATTTTTATATTTAATATTTATTTATTAATATTTAATTGTTTATTTTTTTTTATTTTATTATTTTTCTTTTAATTTTTATATTATAATATTGTATTTATAGAGTTGTACCCCAACCTCATTACTAAATTTTATTATTCTTTTCTACTAATATTTATTTTTTTTTAATATATATTACTATTTTTTTCATTATTTTATATTTTATTTAGCTTTCTTTTATTTATTATTTATTAATTAATATTTTATTTATAATTTTAAATTAAATATAATTATATATTTCTTTCAATTTATTTATTATTTAGTTTTTATTATTTAATTTTTTATTTTTTTATTCAATATTTTTTTATTTAATTTTTTATTTAATTTATTATGTATATATATTTTATTTTTTTATTTTTTTATATATTTTTTTTTATTATTTTTTTTTTTTTATTTTTTTTTTTATATGATTTGTGGATTTTATTTTTCTTTTTTTTTTTTTTTTTTATTTCCTTTATTTATTATTATTTTTGTGTTTTTTTTGTTGTTTTTTTGTGTATGTTTTCTTCTTTATAAAATTTATTTTTTATTTTTTTTTTTTTTTTTTATTTATAGGGTTTTGTTAATTTTATTTTTTTTTTTTATTTTTTTTTTTTTTTTCTTTTTTTTTTCATTTTCATTCTTAATTATATTAATTATATTTTATTATATGTTTCAAGTTTATTATTTTTATTTTTTTTTTTTAGTTTTTTTTATTAATTATTTTTATTTT
>CAJHQQ010003085.1:0-51284 GCA_905132885.1 Moricandia moricandioides | reverse complement strand
CGCGTTGAAATTTCATTACTTGTTACATATCTGAAGAAATATTAGTCTTCTAATTATCAAAATAATTTTTTTTGTTCGCTATCATTTTAGAGGTTATTGACCGGTGAGTTAAAACAGTGGAGGAAATATCAAAAGTTATAATTTTAGTTAAAATAAATATTTATTCTCACACTATCTATGATCATTATAATTTGTGAATTAGGTAGCACGTAAGATTCATTGAACATCTGCTTTCCATTTCGGAACCAGAATCTAAATTGAAAGTTTTGTCAAAATTTTTGAAATCTCTATTCTTAAAAGCTTCCAAAATAATCTTTTTGAAACATGTTGGAAGCTTATGCTTCTGTTTTATATCAACCTTTAGTTTCAAAATTCCAATGTCATAAATAAGTAAAAAATATAAAATTAGATTTTATGTTTTTATTTTTATTTTATATAAAACCTAAATTAGTAGTATTAAATAGAAAGAATAAAAATATATAAAAATTAAAAATACTATTAATTATCTTTGTGAAAAATAGATTTAAAAGATCTTGCATATATATATTCAACTATAAATGTGTCAATTTGTTTTTACAAAAAAATGTGTCAACTATTTTGAGGTATTAAAAATAATTAATTTAATTAATTTCATAATATGTTATTATAAAATTAATTTTTATTATTATTACAATTATAATATGAAGATGGGTGAATGTATATACAATTATTAAAAATGAATAAATAATTTTCACTTTTAATTTGAATCGATATATATATATATATATTTAGATATACGCTTTTGATGGTTTCGCGAATTTTTAATAGTTCTTCTGCTTCCAAGATAACTTTTCTCGTTTGTGCTTCATAAAAAAATAACGGGTTATACGTATCCTTTCCTAACTTTTTAAAATCTCGTTTCTCCACTTCTATAAAATTCCACTTTCGGATACCCAATTATGATTCAATGTAACATAGATTGTGAATAAATTTATATGATAAAATTTATTTGAAAATTGATTTAACAATTTATTGTTTTAATTTAGGTGGATTATAATAAAAATTAATTTAAATTTTATGATACTTTTATATCTTAATATTTAATATGAAAACTGAATTTATTTTGTGTAAAGTTAAAAATACACGTATATAAATTAGCTTTCACTATGTAATTAAAAATATATTAATTTTTAAAAGTTCAGATACAATCTAGCATTTTTAATATGATCATTCTTATATACTATCTTGTCGGAAACTACTATTGTGAATGTAAGTATACTTATTATCAACAAATGACTTCATATTATTGTTGAACTGTTTATCTTTTTTTTTGTTTAATAAATTTCTTAATTTACCTCAAAATCTTTTACTATTATTTACTTTTTCTTCTTTCCATGAGTTTTCGTTTCATTTCTATTAATTAAATTTTACTTATTATATTGCTGCAGTTTTTATATATTGTATTAAATGATTATATTAAATATTATTTAATGTTAAATTTATTATATTTATTAGGTGGATTGTACAAAGGAGAAAAATCCATAACTATATATAAGACATACTATTTTATTTGTTTTATTTCTATTCAAGAAAATTTCTTTCAAATTTAAATCAAAGCTAAATAATAATAAATAAGTGGTTGATTTAGTTTTCTTCTGAAAACTTATATAACCAATGTCAAAATTTAAGTGATATAATATATAAAAGAAAATAGTTATAAAAGAGTACTAAATGTAAGAACGATTATGAATCCAAATCAAACTTGTACACTTGAAAGTTTACAATTCATACTGTTTTTTGTAACAAATGAAAGAATGATTATGAATCCAAATCAAACTTGTACCAGGATAAAACTTTGAATATTTTTTCATCATTCTATATAAAAGAGTAAAATTATATTTTTTAGGATTGATAAACTTTTATCGGTCTTGAAAATACTGTAAATGATTTTAATTTTTGTAAGTTAAATTTTTAGTTATTATTTATAACCTACATTTATAGTTTCATATTGGGACCTGAAATATCTCAGGATCGGGCATTGTAAGTAGTTATGGTCCCAACCCTAGTTTAGAAAAGTAAAAATTAACCATGTCCTGGCTTTTGTAGCCCAGTGAGTGATAACCAAGTCTCTTTACACCCACAAAACTTGTAGGCGTAATAGTAACATCGTACGTGTAAAGATGCTTTTCTCAGATAAGTTCAAATATCTAATCTTTAAATTGTCCTCCAGAAAAGGAGGGGTCAGATAACAAAAAAACTTTTTTGTCACATAGTCCCGTCGACTGTATTATACCCCACCTGTCTTTGTATGGCAGTTGCCATTAATCTATCTTATTATATTTGACAACGTTCGATGTAAATGACATTTATGCGACAGAAGGAAAAATACAACAGAAAACAAAAATGATACTTTGTAATCAGTGGCGTGCCTAAGGTAAATAAGGCTCAAGGTAAATTTTAAAACAATAATTTTTTAAAATAAGTTTTTATTTATAAAAAATCTAATTCTAAAAAAGAAAACAAAACTAAAGTTGGGAAGAGCCGAACTTGACTATCATGTGGACATATATCTTCAAACCGCCATTATGCTACAAGATCGCTAAAATCTCTTGTATTATATTGTAAAAGAAGAGAACAAAAGTTTGAGAAGCCAATTTTTATATGTAGAAACTTGAAATGTAGAGGATAAATTTATACGTTTCCTTTGATAGTATATTATCCGCAACATGGTTCTTTTCCCTATTGGACATGGTCCAATGAGCAGCATTCCACTAGTGGTTATTTCCACTATTGGATATGGTCCAATGAGCATTCCATTAGTTATGTCATCTAATACATGATACTGCAGAGCATTGTGGTTGTTGGTGACTTGGGTACACGAGCTCTCTTGGTGTAAACCGTTATGCAAGAGTTGCTGAAGCTACCTTGAGAACCAATGGAGCATTAGTAGGCGTAGAGGTAAGATTCTCAACTCCACCGTGGCCAAGATCCGCGCACATACTCCCTCCACCCAATGCTTCTGCGGAACTGGTATAACATGATCAGAATGGCTTCAAAGCTTGCCTCTTCTCTACCTCCACTTGGAACATCTGCATTTGACACACATTGTATGTATGATTCGCTCAGATTCTTCTCAGTATAATATTTAGCCGAAAACATAAAAGCATCATTAGGGCATCCACATTAAGGGTTTCTCAAAAATAGTTTATCAATTAAGTTAACGTTTTAACACAAACAATACCAAAAGAAACATATATAAATAATCTCGTTTTAAGATAAATCTTTAAGCTATAATAAAAGATTTGTCTCGAAAATTACTGACTGTTGGTGTTTATATGAGAAAAGAATAAAAAATCACATATATGAAATAATAATCATATTTTTAGTTTCAATAATATATACAATATTTGTGTATAATGCAAACGTAAACGCCAAAGATCGTTTGTTTTTGTTTGAATTACTTTTGATGTTTTGTTTTCGTTTTGGTTTTACATTTAGTAATATGCATCTCCACAAATGAATATGTAATCGTTAATCTTTTTTTATTTAGGGTTTAGTTAGTTTGACTGCAACTGTTGCGAATTTGGATGCATAAGTTTACAGATGCAAGTAGTTGTGGTTACAAGCATTATACAATTGGTGCAGTTATTAGAAACAAGTGCATTTACTTTACGGGATACATATGAGATATTGATTAATATATGCAACAACAGTTTAATAATAAATTAAAAATATTAATATATTGTATATATATAACTTATAAAATATCAAAATATATTATCGTAATAAAATGTTAAATATTAAATTAATAAGATTTTTTCTTTTTAGTTTATATGAAAGTTTTAATTTTTATGTTGCTTAATTAGATTAAAAGATATTTTGTTAGATTTATATATGTACATATATTTATCTGTAAATAGAAAAGATTAACTTTAAATTTTGAGTGGTCTGAAGCAATATGAAATGATAGATATCAGTCTTTATAATTATTACCAAACGCAACCAATCAAAACCAATAACCACCAATCAAAAACAATATCAGTCTGGGCCTTTCCATGGGCCTGGGATACTTTCAGGTTAATCAAAAAAAAAAAATGCAGTTTTTGTAGGTGATATAGGAAAAAAACAAAACCAATATAATTTTTAATAGGTCAATGTAAGTGCAAACAAACTGTCATTGATTCATTTTGTCTGCAGAGGCCCTAACGATTCGGACTGCTCTGCTACAAGCTCATTGTATCAAATTAGATTGTCAAGCACTTCTAGCTGTTAATTCCTCGAGACTTTATTTGGATGAAGCTCCCGTTTGCGGCCGTTTATTTTTCTCTTTAGTATAGTGGTAAACTCATATGTTTACACTTTCATCAGTACAAGTGTTCAATAACCCATGGCCACAAATCCTCTATCTGTTTTTTTTTTCTTCAAAAGGTGACCACATTTTCTTTTCTTGCTTCCAGCCTTTCAAATTTTAGGACCGGTTCTGAATATGTGGTGTTCACAAAAAAAACTTTACAGGTAAACATGAGCAGTCATGAGATTAAAGGGGTCTTAAACCATTTAGTAAAATTTGTTAAAAAAATTATTTTTACAAATTTAGGTACCTTTTCCAATATAATTTTTTTAAAAAATAATTGAAAATCTTAGGTCAATATTTTATTTAGCTATACCAATACGAGGACCATCGGTACTGGAAAAACATGTCAACCTTTCTCAAAATGTAGGTCTATTGTTTAACAATATGATATCAAAAACTTGTCATTAACATGCAAAAACAAATCCATTCGAAACCTAATCAAACCACACAATTGAACCGAACATAAATAATATCATTACCGAATAAAAACGTAACCAAACATAAAACCCGGTTCTCCTAGGACCAATTTGGCTGATCATTTCAAACCAACTAATTCTCATCTTACCAACCACTTACAAAAAAAAAAAAAAAAAACTAAATTCGCAGAAAAGCTTTTGTCTCAGCGAAGCTTCATCATCCAACTACTTGAAAGTTTTTTGGATTTTATCTGATCACTTGTTTGTGTATCTGAATATATTCGCATCTCGATTTATATATTTATTTATTGGAGACACCTTTCTGAGATCCATTCGATATCGATTGCCTTCTCCTCTAAATCAAATCCCTGGTAAGCCGAAAATATTCAATCACTCTCGATTTATATTTAAAGATTATCTTTGATTGCATTAGAGTCATAAAGATTCAAACTTTCTCAACAGAAAATCCATTTGCTAAGGAAAGTTTATCTCTTTATTAGAAATCTCAAAGATTCCAACTTTGATTGCTTATATGATCACTTATTCAAGTGGGTCAGCTCAAAAGTTAATTAGATTATCTTCTTTAACATAAAGTTTTGATTTTTGAGATATTTGGTTGCTAATCTTGCAAGATTCTTCACAATCACAAGCTTTGATTCTGAGACATTTGGTTGCCTTTAAATAGTTTAGCTTAACAAGTTACCTTTTGCACTAAACAAAACAGTTGAGATGGCGGATGTGGCAAAAGATTTAGCTTCAGGGACTGTAGGAGGAGCGGCTCAGCTTATTGTAGGTCACCCTTTTGACACTATCAAGGTCAAACTCCAGAGCCAACCAGCTCCAGCACCTGGACAACCACCTAGGTACACTGGCGCAATCGATGCGGTTAAGCAGACCGTTGCTGCTGAAGGACCTAAAGGTTTGTACAAAGGTATGGGAGCTCCTCTTGCAACCGTTGCTGCCTTCAATGCGGTTCTGTTCACCGTGAGAGGTCAGATGGAAGGGCTGCTTAGGTCTGAACCTGGTGTTCCCTTGACCATTAGTCAACAGTTTGTGTGCGGTGCGGGTGCTGGTTTCGCTGTCTCGTTCCTTGCTTGTCCCACTGAGTTGATCAAATGCAGGTTAGGTTCTTACCTTCTGCTCATTAGAAACCTTGAAACAGAACTAAAAGATGTCTCTTTGTTCAGGTTACAAGCACAAGGTGCATTAGCTGGTGCCTCTAGTACAAGCTCAGTGGTTGCAGCCGTGAAGTACGGTGGACCAATGGACGTTGCACGTCATGTGCTACGGTCAGAAGGTGGAGCTAGAGGCTTATTCAAAGGTTTATTCCCTACATTTGCTCGTGAAGTCCCGGGGAACGCAACAATGTTTGCAGCCTACGAAGGTTTCAAGAGGTTCTTAGCCGGTGGTTCAGACACTTCAAGCTTAGGACAAGGATCATTGATCCTGGCTGGTGGAGTCGCTGGTGCATCCTATTGGGGGTTTGTGTACCCGACCGATGTGGTGAAGAGTGTTCTTCAAGTTGATGATTATAGAAACCCTAAGTACGCTGGTTCGATGGATGCTTTTAGGAAGATTCTGAAAGCTGAAGGAGTTAAAGGTTTGTATAAAGGGTTTGGTCCGGCCATGGCTAGGAGTGTTCCTGCTAATGCTGCTTGCTTCTTGGCTTATGAGATGACAAGGTCAAGCTTGGGATAAACCGGTTTGGTTTTGGTTTTAACTGTTTGTTCGATTTGTTATTGTTCAATTTGATTATCCCTTCGGTTTTAGATGATTCTTTTAAAATTTCAGCAAAAGTTATGTATCTTTTAAACAATTTATTCCTGAAACTTGAAAGTGGTTATTAAAAATGATTTTTAACAGAATAAAAATAGAGTGAACATTTTAGTCAAACCGAATTAAACCAAACCAAAATGGCATCAGTTTACATTAGTATTTTTATTAGATCCAATCGAATTCAACCGAGCAAGAAAATATATATTTGCTCAAGCAGAACCAGATTAACTAAGATTGATTTAAAGTTAGCCAAACCGAAATAGTTGAGCTAAAATAATTTTATAAGAAAGTTTGGACCCAATCCGGTAATTTCTCTATGCACAAAATCGTATATATAATAATAGTTTTTTATATTTTGAGTTAAATTAATGATGTATAGTTTGATTGACCGAAATAATTTTACTGAAACTGATGTAAATAACCAAACCCAAAAGGGAAAAAGAACGCCAAACTTAAAAAAAAAAAATAGGAGCAGAGAATTGTGAAAAATTAAGAAATTTATGTATTTTCATTTAACAAATTAGTCTAACAATAATTATATACTCTAAGTGCTAAACCCAATTTTTAAAATGAGAGCATTTTTGTTAAGATTTTGTTTTCCAATTACCATGTTTTTTCCATTCCATATTGAACCGGTTTGGTATTCGTTCCGTTAGAGCTCAACAGTCTAATAACGCTTTACTTAAAAATGGGCTGAGCCATAAAAGCATAGGCTCATTATAAATATGTTACGTGGCGGATAACAAACTAGCGTATGACTAGTGCCTTGTAGTCTTGTACAGTAGAGTGTCAACAGAAAAAAAAGGAGGGAACTCATAACCGCTTTATCCTTTTTCTTTTTACATTTTGTTATTGTTTTGATGTAACTTTCATTATAAATACCCAAAAAGAATATCATAGTACGAGAAAAAGAGCAAGTCTAATGGAGACGATGGAGCAACAAAGACATTCACTCTCTTCATTGCCTATGCTCTCTAGGCTTGAGCATTTGGATTTTGTTGTAAATCGCTCCATTACCTTTTTAAGTTACAAAAATAGTTTACTCACATTGTGATGGATTTACTTTTCATTACATTGATTCAATTATGATTTGTATTGTTTCTCATGTAGATCAAGAACTTAGAAAGAGAAGAAAACCTTCCAAAATTGAAAGATGAAAGCGCCTCGACCGCACACGGATTAATCGATAGAGGCACGGCTGTTAGAGAAGCTTATTTCAAAGGATCGTTACTAGATAGAATTGCAGCTTTGGAGACCAGACTTTTTCAGGTATGGTTTTACTACATATTTTAAACAAAAGTTTTTTTTCAAGTTGAGTATAATGTGTTTAATGATTTATATAATGTTTATAAGATATGTTTGGAGTTGGAATCGAGCAGTGCATCTTCTACGTCAACTGGAGGGTCCGGTGAAACATCAAGCCAAGGGATCAAGAGAGATTTGACAAAGACATTACCCATTTTCACTACCAACATCAATCCTTTTCATATCCCCTTGCAGCATCCACAAGACCTTCGGGTATATATATTTACTATTTTGTACATTTATACATATATAAAGTGGTGAAACTTTCATTAACATATCATTATAATATGAAGGAAACCGAAGAGATGATTGAAGAAGAGGAGGAAGAGGAAGAGAAAGAGCAAATGATAAATGTTGAGAAACCATTACTGGAGAAGAAGGAGAAGGATGCTAATGAAACTTGCAAACCAAACAAAAAGAAGAAAAAATCTCCAAAGAAATGGTCTCGATTTAACATATTTGGTTGCTAAAGAAATTATTTTATTGTTTGGACTATGCAGTATTTCATATTTCCTTTAAACATAAATTTTCCTTCTAAAATAATCTGTAATATATTATCCGTCAAACTTAGGACTAACAAGTCTTGCTTAACAGATTATTTACTTATTTAGCAAATATGATTAGCTATAAACAAAAACCTAGTTTTCTTTACCAAATAATTTAGCAATAAGAATTACAAATCAATAATATATAAAAATTGATTACGTCTAAGTATCTATATACTCTATTTATAGTAACTCCAACACTGTAAGCCAAAAATGTACTATATAGTGAATTTTAGGTTGCAAATAGACATTTTTAAAGTTTTTGTCACAAAAATATATCTCAAAGAAAAAATGACCAAAATAGATTTTTTTTTATTTTGCAAATTTAATATATATATTTTTTAATTTTAAATCTTACTTCCAAAATCCCACCCCATAAATCTAAACATTAAGTCTAAATTAGTTAACCCAAAAGATATAAAAATATATTTATACCCTTTAATAAAATATATTTTGACCATTTTTTTCTTGAGGTATATTTTAGTGATAAAATTTTCTAGGTCTATCTCATGATATTTCTTTTCATTTATATGTTATATTTTGATTTTTTTCAAAACAAGTATAATTAATAAAAAATTAAAAATCTTACAATGAAAATTATTGTGATTAATGATTTAATTTTTTTGTTATAACAGAATACAAATAATCATAAACATATATATATATAGTGTTGTTTTCGTAAAAGAATATTTTTATGTATTTTAAAAATAAAAAGATATTTTCTATTATTGTGTTTTTATCAAACATAATATTTTTTAATCATAAAATTAAAATAACAAAAACACATAATTAAATATTAATAAAATAAAATTTTAGTTAGTTAGTCGTAAATAGAACATGGAGTTATTACAAAAATTACTTATTAATAATGAATATTGTCCGTAAAATAATGTTAAAATATTTATAATACGTGAAAATTTTCACAAATTTAACACAAAAATATATTTTTTGATGATATTGTTATATATAAAAAATTTGATATTTGGTTTAATATTTTTAATATCATAAACAATAACTTATTATGATAGTTTTTCAATTAATAATGTATTAATAAGTAAATCAAAATGATTATGCCCACATGTATACAAAACAGTTACTTTCACTTATTTTGGTATGTTTTTCTGGTCAATCTATTTATTAATCTGGCTCAATTATTTGGTTCATCTGTCTGGTTTAGTTTATGTATTTGTGTGATGCCTTTGGCCATTCCCATAAATGAATCGACAAACAAACTTTATTTTATTCCATCTCACTCTCTCTCTTTTTGTGCACCACTCTCTCTTTCTTATTCTTCCTCCTCTCATTCTTCTTTCTCATACATCATCTTCAGTCTTCATCTGCATATTTTAGAATCTTTTATTTCCTGTAACCAAAGCTCTGAAGAAAGTTCTAGATCTTGTTCAATTTATTCACTTCAGATGAAGGTAGAGAAAGATTAGTGACTCTTCCAGTTCCCCTGGCTTGAGTGGAATGTCTCGTTAAGCTGATTGTTTAGGTCAACTGAGGTTAGTTTGATCGATCTTGGGTTATAACTTGTACCTACCGTTATGGTTATAACTTGTCACATATAAAGATTTAATGGTTATGACTTGTGCCGACCGTATCACTTATGGTTATAACCTTTCTTTCTTTTTTCGAACTCAACTCCTGTCTGATTCAACTTGTGTCTGGTTTTAGATTTCAGTTTCAACATCAATGGTGGATTCACAGCCAATCAGAGAAGAGGAACAAGTTACTCAAACAGCCCACCACCAAATGATCCCATCCGAGTTGACTCAAGACGAGTTCGCCGAGTTAACCGACTCAATCACCGAGTTCCACACTTACCAACTCGGTCCGGGACGCTGCTCATCCCTCCTCGCCCAACGCGTCAAATCTCCGCCGGAAACCGTCTGGTCCGTCGTGAGACGCTTCGACAGGCCTCAGCTCTACAAACACTTCATCAAAAGCTGCTCCGTCGACGAAGGGTTCGAGATGCGGGTGGGGTGCACGCGCTACGTGGACGTGATCAGCGGGCTTCCGGCGAACACGTCGAGGGAGAGGCTCGATCTGCTCGACGATGGTCGGAGGGTGACGGGGTTTAGCATCACCGGAGGCGAGCACAGGCTGAGGAACTACAAGTCGGTGACGACGGTTCACGGGTTCGAGAGAGAAGGAAGGATATGGAGCGTTGTTTTGGAGTCGTACGTTGTCGATGTGCCGGAAGGGAACACGGAGGAGGATACTCGTTTGTTTGCTGATACTGTGGTGAAACTGAATCTGCAGAAACTTGCGTCGGTTGCTGAAGGGATGGAACGTAACTCCGGCGACGGGAGGAACTCTCCGGTGATGTGAAATGTTTGGTGGAGAAAGAATAATAAAATGAATACGACAAAAAAATTGGGGAATATTCTTCTTTTTTTTCTCTCTGTTTATTTATAATTTCTCCTTTGAAAAAAAAAACATTTTTAGTGAATTGTAATTGGCTCCTTTGATTTCAATTTTATCACTATGGTTTTTGTTGTCTCCTGTATAATTGGAAACTGGAGTTAAATATATATTGTTAGAAGCATCTAAGGGTAATATCTTCGTTTAGCCAGAAACTGATTAGCAATGTTTATATTTTTGGTGAAAATTATTTTTTCCAAGTAATGTTATATGGCTCATTTTATTGTATTTTAGATGAATTATAGAATAGCTTGTAAGCTTGTATGAGAAAAACTTGATTTGCTATAGTCTAGTAATATTTTTGGTCATAGTCCAATTTTCAATAGCAAGCGTGTGGTATAATTTTTCACCAGCAATTAGAAACTAATGAGTAAGCTCGTTGTTGAAGGGCAATGACGTGTATTCCTCAGGTGACGGCTGATTACGGCAACTGTTATGTTTCAATTGGCTCTGTTTTATTATATCTTTCTTTTGCTCGATTAGTCACCTATAAAAAAAATTAACCATATTCAATTCGTTATTCGTTTCTATGCGATCCAAAAAATTTAAATATATGTAAGTATTCAAAGCAAAGCAAATCAAATATTAAATATTAATATCTATTAAAAATAAAATAAATTATAAATACTATTTTTAAAAAAAATATATACGATGCGCCTTACCTTTTATACAAATAAATATATATATATATAGTTAAATATAATGTTTTAATGTATAATGAGTTTTTCTACTAGTAATCCTTCGTCAGTGAGTGGTGGTCTGGATCTCTCTAGTGGGCTCTGAGAGATAGCTAAGCGCATTAACGGATAAGTGAGTAGTATTATTTTACAAAGTTGTTGAAATCAAATTACTTTTTTTTTCTCAACTAATAGGACGCAAAAGTGAGAATCAATCTAATCTATTGCTTCTCGAATTATTCCATTAGGGAAGACAAAGACGAATCTAGTGGGTACTCCAAAAGTGCAAGTTGCCAACTTGGTTGATACCTCATAAAAGAAATATGAGATTTATTGATTGGACAATAAAAAAAAAGTAATATAAAAGTGAAAATCAAAGGCTCCTGCCTTTAATGATTATCACTGAACTTCTTTTGTTTGATATAGTACTGGTAGAATTTAGTGATAGAAAAAAGAAATAATTAAAACAGATCTAACAAAAAATATATCATTAAAATAGCTTTCAAAAAAAATTAATATAAATTTTATTAGAATGTGTAAATATACATTTATATATTTTAGTTTAACTAATTTAGATTTAAGTTTTAGATTTACGGAGTGAAATTTTGAAGAGAAATTTAAAATTTAAAATTTAGAAAATAAAAAAAATATTTAAATTTTCAAAATATAAAAGATTATTTTGATTATTTTTTAAAAAATTATTTTATGAAAAAAAAATTAGAAAATATTTGAGAGATTTTTCATAATAAAAACGCAGTCGAAGGTATTAACAGTAAATTTGTCATCATGCGCACCCTTTGTTTTAAAAAAAAAAGCAAAAACAAATTGTCATAACGATTTATTTTTGTTCTCAAGAATTCATGTACGTAAATTATCAAACTTAATTCCTAATTGATCACACGACGGCGACGTCATTATCATCAAGACTACGAAAACACAAAATTAGCCATATCGAATGCGCATTATTTTTTTAGAAAAGTACGGAGTGCGAAAGTTAAGGCCCAATTGTAATGATGATTTTCTTGACTTAAGCTGTGTCACAGAATATTAAGATAAGCTTTGTTTTTGTTTTTTCTCTTTGGATTTCATTTGTTGTGTTGTGTTGTGTTGATTGATAATTTTCTGGACCGTAAACTCCAATTCATTTTGAACACTACAAACAAATACACCACCAATATGTGTCTAAGAAAGAAACTTAAACCAAATATGATTTACTGACAGTCATGGAATATGCAGATTTGAATTTTCATAATGACATATTGATTATCTACTTATAACACAAATATATCATGGTCATATGGAAAAGATTTAGAATAAATCATACCCATTAAAATGGAATAATAGCAAATCAGTAAAGACATAACAGTGAAAGTTAACAAATGTGAATAATTGACAATATTATTTTTGGTCAAAATAATACTATTATACATCTCACATTTTTGGTCAACATTTAGTATTTTAGTAACAATTTGTAGTGTGAACGAACGAGTGGGTTATTTAGTATATTAGTAACAATTTGTAGTATTTTAGTAACACTATCTTTTTTTTTAAAAGCTGGTACAGCTTTATTTGAACCCAAAAATGATGGAGAAAAGTAGTTTTCTAGCCATCTTCTTACTTTACTACTATGAATAAATGCTCTTCGTGTTTGTGGAAAGATTCAACAAAATGCCTTGACACTATAACTCACACTTGCACATAATGCCTTGGTTTAAACTTTGTGTGTTAAAAAATCTTAATTAGGACTAGACAAAGTTAAATGAAACATTCCCCTACGATTCACAAAACTTTTGAAAAAAAATTCATAGGCTAGAGTTCACAAAATCTCAGGAATTTATCCTATATGTTTTAATGAATTATAAATCAGTCTTCACTCTTTACTAGTATACATAAGAGTCATAGATAGATAGATTACACGGCTCTCTCAACATAGAGATATACTCAAACACAAATAAGATAAGAGATAAAAAAGGTTCTTATCCATAACTTTAACTTTGGACTACCGGCTCTCTAAATCTTTCTTGTTTTATAATTCTTAGATATACATTTGAGTTTTACCCCAAAAACACATAGTCATAGTAGGCACATAACATGACACATGTTTCCACATTTTGGGCACTATAAATAGTTTCTTCATATCCCTTCAGAAATGATAAAGAGTACCATCCCTCTCCAAAACCATTTAAGATCACTTATCTTCCTTTGCTTTTTTGTTACGTTACAAATCATAAAGTGGACCGTTATGGTCTAAAAGTTTTCATAACATAAAAGTGTAAACAAAACCTTCATTCATAGAACCGAATACACTTCAATAGAAATGATCTCACTTAGTATTATTCCATACATATATACAACACAAGATTTCTTATTTTACTACCTCTCTCTGGTGATGCAAAATGAGTACTCACTAATTTGCAAAGAGCTAATCAAGACTTGGTTTCAACTGTCTTCTCCAACTTTCAACATTAAAGCAGCCTTGAGCTGATCATGATTGAAAAACTGGCTTCCCATCTTCACAGTAGCTTGCTGAATCATCAAGTCATTCACCACAGATAAACTAGCATGATTCACTTCCAAATCCAACTCCTTAAGCGCTTCCATGAACCTTGCACCAGGATGATTCTTCTTGCTACATTGTACACGTATCATCACATCCCAACCAATGATCTTCACATCTATCTCCATCTCTACAGAACTAGCTGAATCTTGTTTCGATTTTCGCTCTTTCGCCCTCCTAGACCCGCTTCCTCCTCCCTTGCTCATCCCATCTAGCTGCTTCTGAACCTCTTCTTTATCCGATTCAGCTTGCTGCAGCTTCGTTTTAAGCTCGTTGATATACGAAATGGCGTCTCCAAGAAGAGAAGCTTTGTCCATTTTCGACACGTTGGGAACCACAGCTCTCAAGGAGTAGAATCTCTGGTTCAGCTTCTCTCTTCTCTGCCTCTCTGCTTCCACATGATTCAACGGCTCTTCTCTTCCGTTGGCCGGTTTTCTCCCCGTTTCCTCGGTTTCTTCTCCGGTTCAACTATAATCGCCTCCTTAACCACCGATGCCTCGATATCAGAATGTTCAGAGTCCCCTGACTTCCCCGCCGATCGAACCACGGTGCTGTAAGAAACCATCTCTTCAGGAGACCTCCTCTTGTTGCTCTCCTCCACCGTTTTCGACAACCCTTCTTTAAAGTTCAAATCTCGCTCCACAAGAACCGGCGTTTCCTGAACCGGTTCGATTCCGGTTAGGTTCGGTTCAGTAATCCACAGAGCTGGATCGTTCTCTCCTTGATCGGGATTGAGATTAAACCCCCAAGAAGAACCTTCTCCACCATTACCGTTGAAAAGACCGTTGACTTTTTCCATCAGATCTGAGCTTTGACTTATCACTTCCGACGAACCAATCTCAACGACGCCGTTTTCCGCAGCGATACACACTATCGTCCGTAACCCGTAAACCTCACCTTGTCTCGCCCGTTCGCAACCCGACCCGGTTAACGCACCCGACCCGGATAACCAAATCACGCGGGAGTTTAAAAAAGACTCTCCGGGGAGTCCAACGCCGTTGACGAAGCTCTGCGTCATCGAAACCAAGAAGAACCACTCTGTGTCCGTAACTTCCTCGTCGTTGGCTTCGTCGGAAACTCCGGCGCCGCCGGCGATTAACGAGTTAAGCTCCCGGATCACTCTTTTCCGATGCTCCTGCTCCGCCGGATTCGAATTCGAGCTCCTCTTCTTCTTCTCTTTGTCTTCTTCTCCTCTGTAATACCCATCTCCCCACCCGAGGATCACCGTGTTTTCTCCGGCGGGAGAGTCGAAATCGTGTGAGATCTGCCAGAAGATCGCGTACGTCCATCTTTCACCGGCTGATTCGATCAACGTTTGGAGACGTTGCTGGAGAGTGTCTTCGTTGAACTGAGACAGTGACGGAGGAGGAGGAGGGTGAGATTGTTGTGACCAGTGATTTGTTCCGATGAAAGCTTCCATCGCCGCCGCGGAGGCGTTATCGTCGGCGGCTGTTGACTGGTTGAGGAAGTAGTCGTTCATGTGGGCATCCGGTGGAGAGAGAGAAACACGGTTCCGATGATCATCCATATGAAACCACAAAGGTTGCTTGTTCTTTTCCGATGTTCACCGGGAAGATGGAAGATCTGGAGAAGAAGAGAAGAACAGAACAAAGGAAAGTTATGACATTTTTTTCATTGTTAAATATATAATGAAAATGATATTTCTCGCAATTAAAGTCTTTGTTCGGATAAATAAATAAATAAAATAATGTTGGAATTTATATCTTGTGTAGCCCACTTTAATTGTCTGGGTCCTGACTTGGCCATGTCCTGTCTGCTTTTCATTATTTTACCGTACTTACATTTTTATTTTAAAAATACTTTAAGATAACCTAATTTCTTTTGTTACAAAATAACTTTTTAAGGAAAACTGATTCACATTTATTTTTAAAATTAAGTTAATCTAAACTTAAAATTTATGATTAGGAAGTAGAATTTCAGATGTGAGGTTTATGGTTTAAAAAGAATTAAAAAATTAAAAATTTCAAAATAAAAAACTATTTCAATATTTAAAAAAAATATTTTGCTTACAAAAACTTTAAAATGTTTATTTGATAGAATTGATCTTTTATTTTTTTAAAGTCATGTTAAGTAGGTAATCTCTATATTATCGAAATTAATTTTTAAAATATGTCATGCTTGTTGAGAGTATAATTAATATTTACAAAATTAAATTTATTTATTAATTTTAGTATACATATTAATACTATAAACCAGTGACTAAATATTCAAATTATTTTAATTAAATTTTTAAAATTATAATTTATTAATATCAATTATTAAATCACCTTAAATATTAAAAAAATATTTTCGTAAAGTAAATAAAATAGAAAATCTATCTGTATATAGGTAAATATGTTTACTATCATTTTTGATCCATATACTGTAACTTTCATTACCACGAAAATATCGTGTTTGAATAGTTACACATGAAGCAAAAAAAATAAAATAGTTATACATGAAAACTACAAAACAATTGCACATGATATTCAAGAAAAAAGAAGAAAAGGTATACAGTGAAAGGACAATATACATTATTTTAATACAGAATATCAAATGGTTAAAACACGATGGCTAAATATGCTCCAGTTCACGTGTTGCTCGTGGATGATGTAACTTACAACAAACTTTAGACGCACTAATCATAGACTAACAGCATATCACTGTAGTTATACATCATAATAAACATAATAAATTATTTGTATTCCTTCAGGTAAACTGGTCAGAACCATTGTATCAAGCAATTTCGTTTTTAGAGAATTAGATGTCAAAAACTCTTTTAATAACTTTGTTTACCCTTATCGCACATAAATTTTTGGATTTCATAAATAATTTTAAATAAAAATTGACATAATCTAATGGTTTATCTCCTATTATTTAATTTCACAGGAGAATAATTTCATACATACAACAAGATAGTTCATAATGGACTAAAAATAACAATTTTTATAAAAAATGATATTTGAAATTATACTAATTTCACTAAATTTAAAATAATAATAATATATATGTGATTGTAGATTTACTCAAATCACATAAATAAATAATTGATTAGATTGTAACCATTGAAAATTTACTATAATTTTTTTTAGATATTTTTTTTGATGTAAGTATATATCTAATATACCTATAAAAATGGATAAGAAAAGAAAGTAAAATATATTTCTGCAGCTTAAAAATAATTATTTGAAACTAAGAGTTTTATAGTCATTTTGTTTATGGACTGTAGTTTAGAAAACTAAATAATATATAGTTAGTGATTTTAATAATTATAGATATAAACTTAAATTTAAAATTGTTTTTACCGTCCAACTAGTCATCTCTAAAAACTCTCCAGACTGAAAGTTTTGGAAAACTAGAAGATCTCCGATTAGTGTCGGGAACTTATTTGCCAAACAAAAAAAACAATTTCAGTTACATATGTAAAGATGTCTGAAAACATTATATGTAACAGACAGACAACAACTTTCCACTTGTGTGTTGGGGGCCATTTTCTGCAAAATACAACGTAAAGAATAACTAAAAGATGGGCTTATCTACACGGGCCACAACGTCCATTTACTTTAATATTTATCCGCTAATCAACTGCTAGGTTAAGATTATAACTTACTTGTAGTTTTATGGCTACTAAATAATTGTTTTTCCCGCATAAATTCCGTTTAGTATCTATATTTTAATATTAAGACTTTAATTGGTGACCATAATTTAGGAAAAAAATGATGGTAAATTTTCCATTCCTCAAATTTTATATCATTCGTGTTGAATTTTTTGTCAGATTATAAAGTTATGGGTCTCACTCTATTCCTTTCATTTCCTTATGAATGAAAAAAATTACAAAAAAATATTTCCTTCTCTATTTTTTATGAGGAATGGAATGAACGTAAATTTATACATTTCTGACTTTTTCATTTCCTTGATTGAATATTTGTTCATTGTTATTTTCATTTTAATTCAATTTAATAGTTACCAATTGAAGCTTAATAGTGCCTATGTGAGTCATTAACAATCTGGTACCTAGGTTAGACAATATATCCAGTCACTAATAGCACCTTCAATGGAGATTTCTAATTATGAAGTTTTCAAAATACATAATTATGTATATATTTATATGAATATTTAATTATAGTGTTTTTAATTTTACTGAAAACTCAACCCAAAAATCATCTACAGAGATACTTTGGGTTGAGTTTCCGATAAAATTAAAAGCTACACAATTAAATATTAATATATATATATATATATTAATATATTTAGAACCTCGAAGCTAAAAACTTCTATTAGAAGTGTTCTAAAATCTAGATCCAACCTAATCCGAAAAATAAAAGTTAGAATAAAATACACATAATTTAAAAGTTGAATCAAACCAGTAGAATCAACAACAACATCATACTTTCCTATGCTCCTTATTTAGTGTTTGTATTAACTTGCTATGTTATTCTTTTTGTCATATTGTAATGTTTATGTGGTCATTTAGTGATGTTTGTGTAGTCATATAGGGTATTGATTTTTTTTGTGTGCATATCATCTATATATTTTGTTTTGCATGGTGTATGCATCTTTAATTGATTGTTCTGTGTTCTGATTTAGTTGATGTCTCCATTGTTTTCATTGTTCAACGGTATGATTTCAATTGGTGTCTTGATTGTTTAATGATCTGATTTTAACCGGTGTCTAAGTTGTTCATAGTGATTTTTGTTTTGTTTTATTCAGGCCACAATGTGAATACTGTGTTCTGCAGTCTCTCCGAGATCATATCGAGCTTGCTTTGAGGTCTGCAGAATATAATTTAAAGATTAATCGGTTTCCTGATAACCTGAATTGTATCGTTTCCAACTCAAGATCTTTGGCTTTGTTTGCATTGCTTTGTGTTTGAGATTTCATTTGTTTATCCTGCTGGAAACGTGGCATCATTTTACTATGTGTTTTTGTTAGCTTATTTATGGAGGATACTAAGAAAGATAGGGGTTCCAATAAGCCTAGAGTACGGTTACTGGAAGAATCAATGGTCAAAACTGAAATATTTAAGGATTAACAAACTGATATTAAAGCTTTGTTCATGTTTTGTTTGGTTCTGTGTACAGACGAGGAGAGAGCTATCATTGTTAAAGTTTATAGCCCGAAGCTAAAGATTCAAAAACCAAATTCTTTTGATAAGTTTTATACCTTTAGTCTAAACCATGTGGAAGAGTTTACTAAGTAAAAAAGAAGAAACGTTGAAAGATCGTGTGGTCTGAATGTGTAGGCGACTTTGTAAACAGGAAATTTTCAGATTTTACGTGACCATTTACAAAACAGAAGAAGAAAGAAGAAACTCGTGGAACAAAGCCGTTTAGAAGCATTGTTACTGCAGCTTCTGTTGCAGATCCTAAGGAGAAAGAACATGTTTCACATCTCAGGAGCATGACTCCATCTCGCCCTAGAATGTTTGCAGCAGCTTTGGTGTTTATCATAAGAAGAAAATCTCAAGCATCAGAAGAACAGATCTTTACCGGGATCTCTCTGAACGGCTATCTAATCAGAGTTTAGGATAAAAACTGCCAACTTTATTCTAATTGCTATGAAGAATTGTTGTTAGCTATAGATAAATGAAAAGTTCATCTTTTGTTTTCTTTTGTGTAAATTTTGTAAAGCTCCAACCAAAAAATCTATATAAATATTACTTTACATAGACTAATGTTTGTTGCTAAAAGAAAAAGACTAAGGTTTTTCATGATGTAATAGTATGCCAATAAAAATATTTAATTATTAGGAATTACAACGTTCAATAATGGATACAAATGTTTTCAACCAAGGCATTTAAATTTGTATACCCCTGCCTCCACAATCATCTTTTATTTCCAGCATCTTTCCTTTTTGGTTATATCTTAAGTTGGTTTCTTCATGGGGCATAGCCTCCACCGCCTGAACCACCACCACCACCGTGACCGCCTCCACCACCACTTCCATATCCCCCTACTGCACCACCATAACCACCTCCTTCACCTCCACCACTTCCATAACCACCTCCATGTGCTCCACCTCCCCCGTAAGCTCCTCCACCACCACTTCCTCCACCGCCACCGCCACCGCCTCCATACCCTCCGGCTCCTGACCCCCCTCCAGCTCCACCTCCTTCACCGCCTCCATAAGCACCACCACCATAAGACCCTCCACCTGCTGATCCTCCACCACCTCCATGACCGCCTCCACCTCCTCCTCCAGCTCCACCTCCATACTCACCTCCACCCGCGCCGCCACCTTCACCAGCTCCACTTCCGTAACCACTAGCATGTTCACCTCCACCACCGTAAGCCGATGCTCCACCGCCTCCGCTACCACCACCTCCCCCGCCAGCATGACCACCAATTACACCACCAGCTCCTTCACCACCACCACTTCCATAACCACTAGCATGATCTCCTCCACCGCCATAAGCAGCTCCACCACCACCACCACTACCTCCACCGCCACCCCCAGCATGACCACCATAACCACCAGTTGCTCCACCGTAACCGCCACCTCCGCCTTCTCCTCCTCCACTAGCATACCCACCGGAAGAAGAAGCCCCACCACCACCTCCACCATGACCACCACCACCAGCCTGACCACCATATCCACCAGTTGCTCCACCATAACCGCCACCACCTCCTTCTCCACCTCCACTTGCGTATCCGCCAGAAGAAGAAGCTCCACCACCGCCACCACCGTGACCACCACCACCACCACCGGCATACCCTTCAGCTCCTCCATATCCACCACCACCACCTTCTCCACTACCGCCCCCATAACCACCACCACTCACTCCTCCATAACCTTCACCACCACCGTGTCCTCCTCCACCACCACCACCATGACCAGCGGGGATATCCCCGTATGTTAAGAGATGCCGGCTAGTTGCGTAGCAAATGCCAACGCCGAGTATAAGAAAAAAGACAGTTGAGAAAGCTTTGAGAGAAACCATTGTTGTGATAGTAGTGAGACTTGAACTTGATGAAGTAAAATGGAAGGGCTCAGTGAGGTATTTATAGTGATTGGGGTTTGGTATGTTAAGCCGCGTCCACTGTAAAAATAGTGGTTGATGAAGCACATGCCTAGATTTACCGTCCCCACCATTTCTCCTAATTGTGGTTTCAATCTCTTCATTTTTCTCTAAGTTCACCAATTTTCTCATAAGATGTAGTACAACAATTTTTAATGACAAAGACGTCATCGTTAAAAACAAGATCATTGGAAATTTTCAACTAACAAAAAAAAATAGTATGGTTTCTTAGCACTATGAATATATTATAATAGAGTATCAGTGATATACATGGTTCAAATGGATATAAAAGTATCATTAACACACAAAAATATGGATAAAAAGGTAGTTAGAATATCACTAACAAAATACAATAATGTTGTGAAGTATAGTGTTGAGTATTTCATTTTGACTTTTATCCTCCATTCCCTCAACTAAGAATTTACCAACCCATTTATCCCCAAACCAAACCCTCTTTTCTATAATCTTTTACTTTCACCTAAACTTTTCTTTATTCTTTAAATTTCACCTAAAGCGTGTGGGCTTGCGTTGTCATATAATAACTATCAACTCCATTGTTGCATAAACCATATATTAGTCGTTTGATTACTCTTAAGATGAACAATGCTTTAGTTTTGACGATAAAAGTTTTCAAGAAACATGCATTTAGGTAAAGTGCAGAACCCAAACCTCTAGTCACATAGTTTCCATTGACAGTTTAGACTCCAGTATACACAGAGAATGTAAATCTGATTTTGGCGGAAAAGACTATAGTACGTTAGTCAAATTACAGTTAGGGTTTATATAGAATATATACAAATAACTAACAAGTCAAAATATCTTGAATTACGGTGTTAGTATTCCTTAGGATCTTTAAGGCATTGCACTGACTGAGCTAATCACTTCTTTATCTTTTAGTTAATGCCAAGTCCATATTATAAACTAATTTGATTACGTAAAAACACACTTCTATTTGACATGAACACGTAAAATATTAATCATCTATGGAAGAATGCGTTGGCTTATCACTCCAATACATGTAACTAAAAGTTAATAAGAACCTGTATAGTTTCTGATGAGATCTCTCTTCTAGAAAGTTGAAATCAACCATGATTATTTTAATACACGAGACTTCGGTACCGAAACATATATGAATAGAAAAAAGGTTTTGGTGAAAGACTACTAACACTCAAAACACTTATTAATGCGTCTTAGCATTGCCACTAAGAAGACCTATCAAGATTTGAGACTTTGGTGCTGTCCAGCCAATGACCACTTTCTCTACCTATTATCACAGAAGTAGAGATAGCAATACAGTGAAAGAAATATATACAAAACACATCAATCAGTGTATACATCCACGCACTTATCCAAAATAAATTTCGTTTATTAAATAAAAATAACAATTCTTGATAGAATATGAAATTATATGTTTGAAAGTTTGTAGCTTAATTGGATACTCCCTTGAAATTTAGATTCATTGATGATACATTAACAAAGACTAAACTAATAACATTGCAGACTATACAATAAATATTTAAATGAAATGATAGAATTATTGTACATGAGAGTTGCTTTCCTTTATTTACAATATGATATAGTAAAAATTTCACTGATAAAAAACAGGCTACTATAGTAAATTTAGTAATGGCCTAGAGTAATTTAAGACTGTAAAAATCGTGTGTATTTGTACCTGCATGATCGCATTATCATATTTTCATTACCTAGGTTACCAATCAAAGTTTGTTATTTAATCATATAATTTAACATAATACAATTTCAGATGCAAGCCATGGTTGTTCAATAGATTTTCTAAATTGTGCGCATCAAATATTGTGTAATATGATATTATATTTGCAAATTATGTTTTTCAATGAAGACTAGTTACATATTTCACCAAAGTATGGTGCTATTTAACGCCAACAATTCTTTGTTATATTGTCCACTCTACCAATTGAAATGAACTCTAATGAGATTTCATAACGTAATTATTATTAAAAATAGAAAATTCAGTGTAAACACACAAAAGATTAAAATCCACACACTTGAGTTCTTACAGATATTATAAAGTTTTCAAACTATAAGTATAAAATTCTCAAATTACCTCACATATATGTTCCATATAAACCTATCATTTTATCCAACCACACATATACAATTATATCATAAATAAACACAAACTTTTGGTTCATTTTGACTATGCTCACGGGGAAAAGTATACTGTATATGAAAATGTAACAAATATATATATATATATATATATATATATATATTATTTTAAGAACATTGACAAATGAAGAGCTCAAGCTTTTAGCATTGTCAAAAGATACGCACCCAATTTACCCATAATTGGTTTCCAGCAAAATAAAGATTTGTTCCATTGAGAGATGAAGGTAATGTAATGATGATACGTATGTACACACGTATACAAATAGATGCTATATGTACAGTTTCATCCGCAACACAAAGTGGGAGATCACATGGAAAAAAGCACACACCGTCGTTGTTGAAGATTGGCGTGAAGAAGTAGTAGGACCAGTACTAGTACCATAGTGCTCCTTGTTCCACACCCAAACCATGCTTAATTACTTCGTTTTCTCAATGGAACCCATACAATGTCCTATAGAGGAGTTGATGATCAAGAACGTGCATTACTTTGAATCATCAAGTATATCTATGTGCAAATTCAATCCGTAAGAGAAGTTTTAACAATCTTTAAAACTCCATCTACCAGTAATGAGAACAATTACTATCAACTAATCAATACTAGACGTAACATGTTAGACTAAGTTACAAGTGTGGATAGATCAAATCCAGCTAAGTCTGATATGTATTAGATACGATCGTGACTTAGTCTGACTAGATTTTTATTTGGCTTTGTCCCTGCGGTTAATTTGCTGGCAGTTTAACGGGTTTAGCCTATAAGAAACGAACCGAGCCTAACCCTAGTTCTCTGAAAACATTACAACTCTGGATGGATCAGATTCTAGACTGCTGCTTTCAAACTTCTAATCATTATTGGGAACTTGGCGTTTTTTGTACTTAAAAGTCTTACTGAAAATTGCGCACAGACAAAGCATTTGGTCCCTCACTGACAATGGAGATATCACATAGTCTGACAACAACAAAAAGCCCACTACTTGATTTATGGTTTCTCTCAGACATGACATACAAAACTTGAAACGATAGAGAAAACAAAACAAAGTGCGTATAGATAGGACTCGTAGGTTAGGGCATTATAAAGCGGCAAAACGAATCTCCTTGTCTTCTTCTCCTACTACCACTCATCAAACTGTAATCTACATTCGTTAGTAACTTTCTCAGTAAAACATAGGATTTATTTGGTATATGTTAAATGAATAGTAGAATAGCAATCCAGTAGCTAAAAAAAAAACATTACCACAACATGATTATTATCCTCTCCTAAACCTAAAAGTTAATGGTAGTTTCAAAAATTTTAGAGTTTGGTGGTAGTTTTGGTTAAAAAAAAATGTAAAATATAATAATCTAATAATAATTTGGTGGTAGTTTTGGTGATATATGATACCTTTGGAAGTCTGTTTCTATCAAAGCTTTAAACTTATAACGATAACAATGGTAACATCTTTCTTGTTTAGAAGCTTGAGCATGATCCAGATAAGAAGCAAAAGACTGTTAAATTCTCTAAACAATAAAACCATTTCATTACTCTCTAGAGGTCTTCTTACTTCTAAAGTAGCATCAAAGATAAAATATTTAGCTACACACATTAGTAAACTTACAAAAGCTTCAATTATATCAAGAACAGAGCTTAACATAACATAACAATATATAGATCGTTACTCCAAAAGTAGTAGCAAAGATCGAATTTTGAGCTATACCCATTGTTATATTTGCAATAAACCATCGAATCAACAAAGTCTTCAATCAGTAGTAGAAGACACAAACGCTTCAATTTCATCAAGAACAGAGCTAAACCTTGGCCTATCCATAGGCCTAACATACAAAACGCTGTCGTTTTCACCGAACTCACACATCCCAACCTTTCCTTTCCTCTCCCACAATCTATCACCGAACCTACGATGAGCAAAGTAAGCCTCCGCCAAAACGACGCCGTTAGACTCTTCCTCAACCACTTCTATCGGCAACCTCTCGTAGTGCTCGACTTCGATCCCTTCCAACTCGTCGAGCCTCACAAGGCCGCGTTTCGAAACCGAGTAAAGCTCGCCACGGATCCGTTGACCCGACCCGGATTGGTTGATCAAGTAAGGGATCCCGTAGAGACCCGTGACGAGCGGGTGCGGTAACCGGGTCGTGCGTTGGCCGATTAAAACGGCGTCGTTTTTTGAGATGAGATCTTGTAAGAGGAAGTGGTTTGGATGGTTTCTTTTCAGCGTTCCGTACACGAAAATGTGGTTCGCCAGTGCTCCTCCTCCCATGGTTTCGCGACGCGACGGCGAGTTTTCTGAGGCTCGGGATTGAACACGGTGTCTATCTTACTCGTTTATTGTGGGCTTTTGGATAATCTATAATGGGCTTTTTGATGTCATGCGATTCGAAAATGGATATGTAAATATATGGGCTTTAAATCACAGTATTAGACTGTGTCACGCGTATGGCATTTAATTTCTTTTTAACTCCAATTTCAAATCCATTTTCAGTTTCTTTCTATTAGAAAGGCCCAAATGGGCATATTACAGAGAAGTTACATACAGCCCAATTCTCATTAATACAAACTTGATCAACAATATTAAGCCTTTTATTGACTCAATATTTGCTTCGAGTGTTACGCGAATTCCACGCGTCTCTACGAAAGTAAATCTTTAACACACGTCCAAAGTAGGTGACACGTGTCTCTGAACACAACCCGAGGGATGAGAAATCTGAGACGGAGCATCACCGGCTAACCATTGTCTCCTGCGCTTCGTCTCGGGGCACGTTATGAACTCCTCTGGTTCTTGTCTTTCAGTCAACCGTCGCTTTAGTTAGAGCCTTCATCAACACCGTCGGATAATAAGTCTGGGAATACTCAGTTGATCTAATAGAAGATTTTACCGGACCACCTTCGATATAGGGAAGATGCCGATTCATCTAAATCTCCATCAAAATCAACCAAAATCAATCCAACATCACATCTCTCTTTCCATCCAGAAGACTTTACTCAAAAGCCAATTAGCCGGCTCCAATATAAAGGAGTAAAGATTGATTCCTTTCGGAAAGGAGAAAGTGCAATCCGAAAGAGAAGAGGAGGGTCTTACTAAGCAAAACGAGATTTTGATGACGTACTGTGAAAGAGAAGATTAATGATATTTACACCGATCCCCATCGAAGAACTTAGAGAACATCCTTGAAGATTTGCTTCGATTTAAATCGGATACACCACAAAAAAATCGCCACTGCGAAAACTAGATCCGCAACCGGAATATTTATTCGATCGAAAGATCGAAGGTATGATACATAAACGACAAAAAACAAAAGAAAGGGGTGGTGACCGGCGGTATAATACCACCGGCCACCGGAACACTTCACTTTTGATAGGCTAGAGAGAGGTTAGAGTGTTTTTTGAGAGAGAGAATAGAGAATAATCCGTTTTCAGTTTAAACGTTGATTGAATTTGTGAAGAATCTGATCCCAAAAAAAAAAAAAATTGTGAAGAAAGGAAAACTATGAATGTTAAGTTTGGTTTGAGAACGTTTTATGGTATAAACCAGCTTGTTAAATGTTAACCATCTATTAACATTTTTTTAAGAAATAAAGAAAAAGATCTCTTCATTTAATTTGGGGCTCCACCAATGAGATCATCTACACATAAAGTCGAGTTCTATTTGGAATGTGTGTTCAGATAACTTTTTGATCTTTTGAATAAAAGAGTGAAGAGGTCGGCAGAATTTGCTTGGAGTTTTGAAACTAATACATACTCCCATGTTGGTAAGTGATATTTTTTTGTGTTTACATTGACATATTAAAAATTGATTATAAATACGAGAAAATTTCACTTACACCCTAAATTTGATATCACTTTTCAAAATAAAATTAATTATTTTTTTGATGAAAATATTTTTTGTTAATTTTTAAATATTTTAAAAAAAATTAGAAACTCAACCTCAATCCATTTTATTTCGGTTTCCGGATTCAAATACTATGTCTACTCTTATTCATGCATGTTTTTTTTTGAATACCACAAAGTTCATGACCGAAGCCGTAAACTCCCCATATCCGATAAAATATAATATTAGTTTCGTCATTCGAACTATAAACTTATGACACAATGGTCAAAATCGTTTAATCTTTTACAAGTGAGTTAATGACTTCGAGTTACGTAAATTTCTTTTCTTCAAAAAGGCACTTTAAGAGATATTCGATTTGTCCTCAAGAAATCCAGTATCTATAAGTTGGTGATCCCTAATTATTATTGAACTATATAAAGTAATGAATAACAAATCTAGCATAGTAATGTTATTAAGATTAAAAATATTCACAACTCTCTCGTATGTATGTAATTGTACATAAATATTTTCAGTATTTTTTGGCCAAAAATGTTTTATATACCAAAATGGTTGCAGTAACATTTGACAAACACCATGGTGGATAAATAAATATTTGTACTATAATCTTCTTCCCTGTTTACAAAATCACCTCTTGTAACCATACAAATGATCAAAGTTTGAGAACATGACAACACTGAGCTACCAAGGAAATAAAAGTATAAATTTACATGTCATAATAAAAGTTGACAGGTGAACAATGCCTATGACTTGTTTCCTCCATTCCGAGAGTCATTGGAAAACCGTTGATCAGCTTTATCAAGCAATGTGAAATGTCTAGTTAACTTAACTAAAATTTTAGATGTTACGGTATAACATTCTAAAAACTTAATTTAAATTATAAATATCGATGTATTTTTGATGAAAAAGGCACCTGTTATGAAGTAACGGTTAACAATGATAAAAAGACAAAAACGTTCGTAGCTGCACCAAATAAAAGTTGCGTTCAAACACTATTTCTGAATGATGACAATACAAGCTTTAGGTGAACTTGGACCGCTTTGGACGCATAAAAACCCTACCATTTTACACGCTCGTTACATTATTTAAACATTAGTCCACAGAATATACCGTGACAAAGGATGTAATATCCGTTCGTACAGAAGACTTGAAAAATGGTGGAATCGAATATTAAGTCAACGGCCAACGCGTCTAAAGCTGCAAGTCACACAACAAACAGTGCCGGTTTGCGTAACCGGTTGGGTTAGGGTTGCCTATGGAGACCAGTTCGTTTGATAAGTAACTTCCACACAAGACTACCTTAACCACATGTACAGGTTCACTAAATATGAAAAGGAATCTTCATTAATTTGATTTGGATTACTATGTTACGGTATATATCTTAAGTCGATTATTACCACATTGTATGATTTTATATCTTATTAAAAATACAATTTAAAAAGCCATTAATTCCGATTGGCCTCATAACCATAAGAGAAGACAATGATACAATATGGGACTAGTGGGAAAGTGTGAATATTCCTGAGTCAGATATGGCGTGCCGTGTTCCATTGCTTTTTTACTCTATAGGGCCACCAGTTTTTCTATGATATATTTTGCTAGCTTTATCATATGATACAAGAAAGTTGCTTATAAAAACATTAAATATCTTGGGGGAAATCTTGAAGTATCTTCCAATCGTTTTAAGAAAATATAAATACTACGAAGCTAGTTCATGGAGATCTACTGTAATTTCAAATGATATAAACTATTATCGACGTCACATGACAAAATGATTTTGTTTTTGTTTTCTCTAGATTACAAGGTTTTACTTTAAATGTCGGTTGATAATCACCTGAATTTTAAAACAAAAAATTGTATATCAAATGCCATGACAAATGAAGGTAGGCTTTTATTATCATGACGGATTAATAATGTACATAAACTATCTGTTTCCTTATAGTATAATAACCGTCCGCCTTGTTTCATTTGTTTATGATGCATATCCACAGGCATTTTATGCATGATGACTACATATGTTTATGGACTTTATAATCTAAAGAAATATCAATAATTTATGGTCTGATTAGGTGTGATTCATGTTAGCAAGAACGCTTACTTGCCCCATCACGACAATAAATGTTAGTATGTTACAAGTGTGCATGCTTCATGGAAGATGAGCCTACACAATTAACTTGATATTTAACTATCCATCAATTAATAAAGAGCCCGAGTAAACCACAAGAGTGTGGTTAAGGCGGCTCGTAAAGATCCTGAGGATCACGGGGTTCGAAACTTTCTTCTCAAATTACCCATGTTTCTGGCCATGCGACAAAGATATTTAATTCCTCTTATGAATAATTAAATCTGTTATTGGACAGATCTCGAGAGATTATCCGGTTGAGTCACGGTTCGCCCGATATTTCGGATAAAAAAAAACTCCGAGTGTATCTAATGAGACAATTTATTACTGACTCTGGATTTGGTGAAATATAGTTCAAGTTTGTTTTATGTCCGTTAAAACAACTAGCTAGTGACCAACGTAAACGAGATTAGTCGTATATCAATTTCATAGGGGTTTAATAAATAGAACTTTATAAATTTTGACGAAAATGCGATTTTCATTTTGAATTTAGGTCGCATTTAGTTTAATTTTTATATTTTAGTCCTAAAACTAGTCTGACAAAATTAAACCTACCGTCGATTCCAATTCGAAACTTTCGGATTGAATCATATTAATTTGGTTTATTCGAATTGAACATCTTTGTAGGCAGCTTATAACTCACAACTCAATTTTTATATATGATTTTAGTTCTGGTTCAATTTTTTTTTTGTATGAAGCTTTCTTTTTATTCGTTTGTTTGGGACATAATTAATTTCAGTTTTCTATAGTTTTTGTTTTGTTTTATATCTTAACGATAAACAAAAAAAAATCAAAACCGATACAATTTTATTTTCTTAATCAATGACGGTATTAGTTTAAATCAAACTTCCCTTTCAGGTGATGCATGTTGGAAGAGTTATTGAATTTGCAATATGATTTTCTTCATCAATTAATTACATTGAAACATCAACCAAATGTAGACACTAGAACATAAGGCATGAGTAATCACTCATCTATAAAGCTAGATCTGTGCATTAATATCCTCCTTTCACTAAAATAATATATGGATTTGGTTAATCTCTAAAATTATGAAGCTTATCTCTGTTTGAATCTCTACTATGCACAACATTCGTCCTTTCTTTACATCACCCATTATTTACTTAGATTACTACTATCTTCGTTGTGTATATTCACTCACTTATATTATTTACTTAGATAAAGTACTACTTATTTATAAAGTGCAATTCACTCTCTTTCCAACTCATAGTTATGAGTAAGCGTATAATTAAAATTGAACATAAACACTTTCATATATACAAAAGCATAAATGATTCATGATGTAATTTACTTTTAAAAAGATAGGTTTGCATCACTGTCACAGTGTGTGAGCGGGCAGGTTACTGGTTAATTAAGGATATGACTGGTTTACTCTCTATTATCTGCAAACAGAGTTTTTCCGGTTAGTATTGGCTGTTATTTAAACTATCAGTTTTAATATTATTTTTTTAAATTAATTTTTCAATAACTTTAAGTTTTTGAATATAAAATAGTTATGATACACGTTTTAAGCCATAAGTTTAAAGTATTTTGATTTTTGTTAATTGTGGTAATTAGAAGAAAAATCTAAATATCTGAACTTGTAAAAATCCCAACACTAAATCCATGCATAGAAAAATCAGGAATGACTAATAAACAAAGTAATGCATGATAAAATAAAAAAAAATAATGAACACATTTAGGTGAGCAAAATTTTGCTCAATGATCACAAGACACTAAAATCTACTTTTTGTAAATAATGTATTTTTAGTTTTTATGTGAAGAAATTTAACATAATTTTTCATGTATATATAAAACATTAAAATTTGAAGAATATTATAAATAAATAACAACTAGGTGTTTAGCTCATATATGTGGACATATACTTATTATATATATGTTATAAACATCAATAGAATATGTAAGATTATGAAAAATATAACTACATATCAAATATTTCACACAGTGAAGCAAAGTGAAAAGATGAACTTTCGTTTTTAATCAATGTTATCTTTTTAAATCATCAAATATATGAAACTACAAAAAGCTTCAAAAGCAGAAAACCAAAACAAGAATAAAACATAAATAAAACAAAAATTGTATAACAATTTTTTGGGATAAGATAATATTTAGTGCGAGCTTGGAGTGAAAAAAAACACTAAGCAAATAATAGTACATACAGAATTCTTTTGTTCAGAACGTAAAAATGCAAATAAATTGGAATGTTATGATTCAGAAAACCCAATTTAAAAAATAGAGAAAAAAATAATGAAAAAACAAAGAATCATGTAGTGGAATTAAGGATAAGTTATGAGATGTCAAATTGCAATAATGGAGCATACCTTTATTAACTTTTAAAAATTCATCAAAAGTTTGAAATAGTTAAGAAACTCTAACAACCAATAAATGTGATGACTATATAACAATTTATATATATTTGGAAAAAGTATATAGCTATGAGGGATAAGACCGAAGGACATAGATATATTTTTATAAAGGAAGATTTCATAAAAATACTCAAATTAAATTTTGTTAAGTTTATTAATAATTATTTTATTTATATCCAGTTATTATCCAAATTAATTATTTTATCCATTTAATACATTTATTTTTAACACTTTGTTCATATTCCTATTAAAAATATTAATAAGTTTCAAAAAATTAAAAATGCCTAAAATTAAGAAAATATTAAAATTTAAATTTTATTTTAGGTTTTAAGAATAAAAATAACTAAATTTTTATAAAATTTTAAAAATTAATTACAAATAAAATAGATAAATTAATTTTTAAAACTCAGAAAAACTAAATTTGAAATTTAAAATAAAAATAATATTATATTTTTAAAGATTATCCATTGTTTATTTAATTTTACTCCTAAAACTTGAAACAAAATTAGGAATGTTCAAGATTTAGTTTTAGATTTTAGAGATTTTTCAAATTTTTTTAATAATTTATTAATATTTTTATAAGAGAATATATTTTAAATATAAAATGAACACAATTTTAAAAGTTTGGTTATTAAAACGGGTATCAAAAATTTTGGGTATTAAAAAAATTAACGAAAATTTAATAAAGTGATTTTTATAATTTTCCCTTTTAAAATTACAAAAAGGAAGTAATCAGAGAGAAGAGGCCAAGGAGAGTTCCTTGAAGCCAACGCATCTTAGGCTCGGTCTTTAGCTTCGGTTTAAAATCCCAAACATCTTAGGCTCGGATTTTAGATTCGGTTAGTCGGAGGATAAGAAGGACGCTTTCTCCTCTTCATCTCTCTAAAACCCATCTCTCTCGCTTTCTTAAAACCCTTTTTCTCTAAAAGTTTTGGGAGCTTACTCTGAAAAAGTCTGCTCCTTTACCGCATTTTGACAATGGCCATTGAAGACAACGAGAACCCAAATCGAGAAACCAATCCTAAGAACAGAGTCATCATGGTACATCTTAACAAAGTCACTCTCTTTTTACATTGTTGCTTCTGTTTTTCATTATCGATTCTAAGATTCGTGGGTTTGAGAATATCATCTTCTCACAACTAGATTCACGGCTTAATATTCGGTTCCGTATTTATCGCCGTTAAAAAAATGTTTTTTCTTTTCCTATTGACAGAATCATATTAAAGTTAGAAAACCATTAACCATAGCAAGCGTCTCCTTTAACAAGTCTATAAAGGAGAAGACTTTGATATGTTGAAGTCAATGGTGTTTCCATTAGATTAAAAGCTAACTTTTTTTTTTAGCTCTAGGAGATAATGGCTAATGAATCATGTTGTTAATGGTTTTTTATTATCAGGGAGGTGGTGGTGGAGAGGAGGAAGAAGAGAAGTGGTGGCCTTCATGGTTGAAACCTTTACTAAAAGAACACTTCTTTGTCCAATGCAACTTTCATGGACACTCACCTAAAAGCGAATGCAACATGTATTGTCTGGACTGCACTAATGGCTCGCTTTGCTCTCTCTGTCTTGCCCATCACAATGATCATCGTACCATTCAGGTGCGTTTGTATTTCATATTTAGACTGCATTTTGGAGAAAGTTGATATTGAATGTTGATGTGTTTGATTTGCAGATAAGGAGATCATCTTATCATGATGTGATAAGGGTTAGTGAGATTCAGAAGCATTTAGATATCTTCAGCATTCAGACGTATGTGATCAACGGTGCAAAGGTTGTGTTTTTGAATGAGAGGCCTCAGCCTAGACCTTGTAAAGGAGTTACCAAAGGAGTTGCTAATGCCTGCAATGTCTGTTATCGTGGCCTTGTCGATGACTGCTTCCGCTTCTGCTCTCTTGGCTGCAAGGTACACTTCCCTAATTCACATTACCGATGAGTCTTGTTCTGTTTTTGTGATAAGGATGAAACTGTGGTGTAAGTTGGGTTGTAGCAGCAAGTCTCTGGTTTATTTACAGAGAAAAGTTTGAAACTTTTGATTTGGGTCTTCCTTTTCTTGCACATGTCTATAAGTATGAGCAAAGAGTCTTTCTTCTGATGAACTTTTCTATGTTTTTTGGCAATTGCAATCAACAGGTAGCAGGAACTTCTAGAAGCTTTGAGAAGAGAGTGAAGAATACATCAATGGAATCAGAAAGTTCAAGCAACAGCTCAGGAGTAGAGGATCTCATCCCAAATCCACAGAGTTTGACCCCATCAACACCTCAACTTCCTAGTTCTACTTCTTTGCGGAAAAGACTAAGAAAAGGAATCCCTTACCAATCTCCACTGCAATGAGGTTTGATCGCAAAGAAGAATGTGTTACATACCAAGGCTTCTTGTTACATACAAATATCCTCAAAAGAAGGGTTTAAAGCTCAATACAAGACATAATATAAAAGGTTACCAAAGAAGGGCCTTAGTAATAACTAGTAAGTGTATAGATATGATGATCATCTTCTTGTATATTCTTAAATGTGATGCCATTGAGCCATGGGGGTTTTAGGGAGTTAAATTGGGAATAAGACAAGATACTGAGGGCTTTAAGTAGTTGGGTTTTTGACAAAGTCCTACAGTGTAAATTTGGTTTTGATGGATTATATAACAAAATAGCATAATTTATATGTTTTGGTTTTAAAATGATTATTAGAAAAATCTGAAGTTGTGCAAATGTAACAATAAATAAACCATTTTATAGACAGTTTAAAGAACAATTAGCCATCTCAAACTTCTTTGTAGAACGAGTTGACATGTAGAGTACACTGTATATGAGTAGCCAACAATGTTTCTTGCAACCTTTTCATATGCTCTTCTCTTTGAAGTGGAGTTCTAATATGGGGAATCATGAGTGATAAGTTTTATGGGCTTCCAACTTAAAACCAATTGGCGATAAGTGGATTGGCTTAAGTTCCTTATATATTACTCAAGTCCATTACATCTTTCCAATGTGGGATCTTCTCTCCAACACTTTCCCTTAAGATAATGATGGGTATAACCATTAATCTCGCAAAATTCATCATATCCCCTCCGAAACAATGTTTTTTATTCTCTAGCAATCTCGAAGGAATTGAGCCTTCTTTGGGCCATCAATTCATGGGATGATCAGGCCACTGTCCGGGCCGGATTAATGGGTTAGGGTGTGGGTCTGCTCTGATACCATGATAAGTTTCATGGGCTTCCAATTTAAAACCAATTGGCGATAAATGGATTGACCCAAATCCTTTATATATTACTAAAGTCCCTTACATCTTTCCAATGTAGGATCTTCTCTCCAACAATGAGGGATGTGGATTATTTTTATGGGTGAAACAATCACATTCTAGACAATTGTAGAAGTCAGGCGAGTCGATAGGAAGAATGAACCCTTGACATTGACATTGCTTCTCTGCACCTGGAACATCATGTTCATGACAAAAATGGTTTATCAATCAATACCGATATTTTGGAATGACACAATGTTTTTGCACATTTCAAGTGGCCTCAACCTTCATATATGGAAGAACACTGAGCATACTTGTTGTCAACATTCTTGAGGTTTACCCAACATGAGGAAGACATGCTAATAACGCGTAATTTTAATAAGGCATGAAAAAAACAATTTAATAAGGCATACTATGTTGTTGATACAAGACTGATGGACCATAAAAAAAAGACTTATGGACCATGTAACTGCATTGTGTACAAGCCTGGCTCGAAATCGATTGGCGATTCATCAATCAATCCACAAGCATCTCCTGAAGCTGATAGAGGTCACAGGAAACAAAATAACAAATGTGATGCAACGTGGCTAGACAGTGAGTGTCAAAAAGACAAAATACTCAGGGTTTATAAAGTATTGTTGGTCCCTGGTCTCTTGGGTGCAAATTTGGTTTTGAAGATTATATAGATAACCATAATATATATATATAATAATATTAATTAACAAATGCAAAGTTTTGCAAACCCAAACAATGAGATACACCAACCATTCTTCCAGTTACACCAAATGTTCTGGTAATGCGTGCATTTAAAACAGAAGACTACAAGGGCCGAAAGTGAAAGAAACTAAGAACAGAGGAACCCAATAATTTGAAACATTATCCCAGTTTTGCCACTAAACTTCTCAACCTGATCATGTATAACCCTGCCTATACTTTCTGAAAATATCTTCAGTTTCCGCGTTTCGGAACGCGCAGCAGCCGATTATATAAACGATTATCAACCCAATTAACGCCAACAGGAGAAATATATCTGCCTTTAACCAATCTACCTTAAGATTTGCGAGCAAACCGGCTTTGCAAGAATCACAATTGTAACACAAAGCGTTTTGATCATTGCTCCACTGTAGACAGTCCATATCTGCAGACATATCTATGGGACTTATCCAGTTAGTAGGGTTTACGTACGTGAATCCACATTTTGTTGGGGGCTTGCAGCAACCAGACTGAAAATTAAACAAACGGGGTCAGATTTTAAATTTATTTAAAATATGGGGGCAAAAAAGTTGCTCCGCGTGAGATTAAAGTTCACCCTAGTGGAAAGATCTAGAAAAGTTGGGGATTTCCTTTATTTTAATCAAAAGTTTTAACTTTTCCAGTTCTCGTTCAGACAAGCCTACAAGCTAAGAATCAATGTCCTAACAAGCAAAGCACTAATTCTACATACATTTTGCACTACCGCCCCTTTTGTTTCGTTTTCATTTGGTTTTAGCCCCGTACTTTTTTTTCTAATCTATTTACACCCTATTTTTCCTCGCAAAATTCTAAATTCACAGCGAAATAAAGAAGAAGAAAGAGACTTACTTGAATGGGAGTAAGATGAGCATTGAAGAAATCTTGAGCCGAAGTAAAAGTCTGATTCAGTTCAGGACAAATACTAGTAGTACTCAAACAAGTACGGATCCTATCCCATTTATAAGATCTCTGAACTCGTCGACGTAAGTAACCAGAGAAATCTTGAAGACTATACTCAAGATAAGCTCTGCTTGGCTCCGGATGACCAGACCCTTTAATGGTAACCATGTAAATAAATCCGACAAGGATCCCTAAAAGTACAATGAGAGCAAGCATGGCGATTAAGTAAACAATGAGAAGCCAAGTGATTCTCCAGAACCCTCCTATGAAACCAGCAAGACCCACAAGGAGTATCAAGATTCCAAGGATTATTACTGGCCATTGGAGGAGCTTGACACAGGAGTTTACTTCTCCGGTGGCGAGCCAGATTCCGGCGCCGATGACCGGGACTGAGAGGAGGACGGAGATGAAGTTTATGCAACCGATTACATTGTTGCTTAAAGGCATTTTTTTGGGAGGAGAGGAAGATTAACTCTTTTGTGTTCTTGGTTTTTTGTTTGGTTTAAGAAAGGGATTTACAATAATCGTAATAACTTAGGGAGAGAGAGATAAAATGGAGAGAAGGATAAGAGCGAGAGAGATCGAAGATTCACATTCACATGTGTCAAAAAGTGTATGGTCTTATATAAAATGTTTTTCTGTTATGGTAATAATAACGTTTGAAAAAAAATTGAATTGTATTGAACAAATAAGGGGTAGCTATTTGAAAAGAAAAAAACAAGGTGGAACAGGTACTTTGACTTTATTTCCTTTCTCAAATGAGAGGAAAAAAAATCTAAACTTATTTATTACCCATTTGAATACATTTCCAGAATCAGTATATACTTTTTCAAAAAAATTGAACATTATTATACTTGATTTTAATGAAATCAGACTTTTTTAAGAATATGACTTACAAAAAATGAAATATAGACCCAATAAAATATGCAAAGTGTTTAGTTATTAATACTCTTTTTTTGAAACTAATAGTTATTAATACTCTTATCCATCTAATATTTAAGGTGACTAACTTATAATCTTTTATTAGATCAATCAAAATAATGAAGGATATTAGTGTAAATAATAAGAAATATCAACAAATAGATAGTTTCATTAAGTCTTGTTCAACGTTCTTTTAGAAAATGCTGAATCTTGCGTCTTTTTACAATAATCAATTTTTTTTTTTTAAAACAGTCTGCAAAACATATTTGGTAGAAACTAAACTGGTATACATTTTAAAGTTTCAACACAAAATTTAAACATACAATCACAGATTCAAAAAATTAAAAGATATAATGAAAACATAATAAGAAATATATATATGAAAGGTAAACTGCTAACGACCATAAAATATCTCCAAATAAGCAAAAAATATTGATATTCATCCACCCTGTATACAATATTTTTTATTGGTATCTATTGTGTGAATGCAATAATTTTGAACAAAAAGTATGTATGCAATTCAATATTGAGGGGGAACATTTGCATTGAGCAAACGAGAATATGGTAAAAGGAATACTAACACCGTAATTCAAGATACTGTGACTTTTGTTACTAATCTGTATATATTTAACTGTAAATTACGAAAATGTTCAAAAAAAAGATTTGCATTTGCATGAATTGGAGTTTTAAGCAAAGAGAAAATGAGTTCCATTATCGTCGGTAGTTCACTCTTTCTTTTTATTTAATATGTTGAATTCAACACAAAATAACCAACATCATGAAATTGTAGTATTTTTTACTTTACAAAAAAATGAATTCCAGCATAAAATGATTAGAAGCTCGACCTAGCTGTAAGAAAAGCTCCCAACCACAGCTACCGAGACAGATTTCTAAGACTATCTACAATATAGATAATGAATAAAATATTCAACTAGTGAATCATTATAATGATTGTTTTCAAAAATGCAATTCCATTATGTTAATTATTTGATGTTGAATTCAAGATATTAAATAAGAAAAAAATAATAGATCACCGGCGACATATGTTACTTTCTATTTTTTTGTAATATCTTTATATCTTTTTAATTATTTAAAACCAATAATTTTATTATAATTTAAATAAATTATTTTTATTTCTTATACGAAAACAACTATTAATTAATGAAATATGTTATGAATTTATTAAACAAATATTGAAGGATCTAAAAGTTAAATAGATGTTGAATAATGAGGTGAAAGAAAGATAAGATGATGTGTAATGTTAAAAACTGGAAAAGAGAATGTTGAATTTTAAAACCATTGTAGATAATCTAAAATGGCATTTTCAATGGTTACCTTCATTTTTATCTTTAAATTTTGAAGTTTTTCAAAAAATGAAACAACATGTTTTTAATGGTTTATTTCATTTTTTTCTTCAAAAGGAATATTCTAAATATATTATATCACTAGTTAGTTATTAATACCACTTTATATTTTTCTCAAATTTACTAATTTTACTCAACTATTTTATTTTAACAGTAATTTGAGGCAATTACTATTTATTATAACGTAAACACTATTATATGATAAAATTATTACACATAGCATAAATAAAAAACAATGATTATTAGATTTTATAAAAAACACCAAGTATATATACCTTAAGAGATTAACCAAAGTATTTCAAAAAAAAAATGATATTATTTTATTCTAAATGGAACATAAAATTCTCGAAAAATAATATTTTCATGTTCTTTATTATTAACATCTAATTAGATGAAAATTATAATACAAAATTTAAAAATTAATTAGGTGACATCAATACTTATGATTTATTTAAATAAAAAACATTAAGTTAAAGTTAATGATTAGTTTGTACATAAAAATCATCTTCAAAAAATAAAGAACATAACAATATTTCTTCAAATTTAAAGAAAGAATGTTCAATTCTGTAAAATTTGACAAAAAAGAAAAAAAATGAAGTACTATTAGAAAAAAATAAAGCAAAAAATGAAAAATGAAGCACCATTGAAGATAGTCAAACCATGTTTTCTGGCACTAACGATGCATTTTTCGCCGGCATCGGATCTTCATCGGCCTTCTTCGTCTACAAGCTCTCATCATATCTCTATCTCTACTTTCTATTGCTTCCTCTGTTTATGTTCTTCATCGGCAAGAGAACCAGTGGCTTCAACGACAACGAAAAATGAATTGCACTTTAGAACCAGAACTAGGGATGACCCTCTCCATCTGGTTACTCCTTTCAACGGTGCAACACCAATGGATCTTTCTCTCACTAGCATTCGCTGCCTCTCAGCTGCTAATTCCGCCTTTGTTTGCTGTCGACCTTCCTCTAGCTACAGTTATGCTCACATAGCCTTTTCCACATAGTCCTTGTATCTCTCGCTTGTCACATCATTAATGATGCATTCCCCTCGACACATCGATCATGCACCAGCTTAGAAACTGAAATCTTCACCTATCTCCTACAATGCCGCAACACCTTCCAGACACATCTCCTTCACAAGAAGCATAAACCTTCAAACGTGCCCTTCCACCGTATTTAAATCCCAAAGTCTTGATACATATGTGAGCCTTACTCTTGTTTGGATTTGATTGGGTCAAACCCATAAATTGGCTTCTAAGAGTTATACTTTAAGGCCCTTTACCATAATATATCCAGAGCAATGTATTAGTTTCTTCCTCGGCACTTCATCAGTGTTACCATCTCTAACCCAAGAAAAGAATCCCCTTGTGAAGACGGACATCTCGTCCTCCTCCCACAATATTTTTGACTAATTTTTTTCCATCAAATTTTTTGAAGACTTTTCGAGAAATCTTTCAAAGAACAAAAACCGTTGAGAAATCTTGCAATAATCCAACAGAAATGGTTTGAATAGAAAATAGTCAAAATTTCTGACCGGTTTCAAAATAAAACCGATGAAAATCCATCAGAAATTTCCAATGGATGATGAGTGGTTAGAAAGTCGTCAGAAATTTCTGACGAATTTCTGACCAAATTTTGAACATTATGTTATCGTTACATAGCCTCTATATATCCATTGAAAATATGTCGGAAATCAGAAAAAAAAATATGTAAGCAATGTTTCTTTATATTCCAACATTAGATAATTGTTTCATTCACAAATTACATTACAAACACAACACTATAATACCAAATGTCTTTCTCAAACCATAATGAATATTTCACGTCCGAGATTCAGTGAAGGGACTTCTTACGAAAGTGTTTGCAGAAGGTCTTTAGTATTCATGACATTTCTTTTAAATAAGAGGACTTTACAAACATGTAAGATGTACTGTCTTTATCAAGTTTGTCGTAAGCGGAGATTTAGTACATTTAGTGGTGTATGAAAGCACAGTTTGGTATTTGCATGGTGAAACTGATTTGTTGGTGAAATTGGTATTACTAGTTAAGAAAATAATTTGGATGGAGTTGGAGAACAACAAAATCGTATAGGAGAATATATAAGTACTATTGAAATTGTATATGATGCAATTCGTGAAAATATGCAAGCATTTGTTGAAACTGGGGTTAGAATGGAGGAACCTACATTTGCTTGAGTTTTTGGTTCTATGTAAGTTTAACATTTTGATATATAAAAATAACATATCTTAATGAATAGGTGCACTTAGACAAAAAAAGATAAAAATAACATGATTATGTGTTATAAGAAAAGAGAAAGTTGGTGAAATAAAATCATTGGAACAATGTAAATAAACATGTGGAATAACTTTGCTACTTCAGCATCTGGAATAAGAACGTATTTTAGGTAAACACTTTAGAGAAAGGTGTTTTGAGGCTTTTTTCCATAATAGATTCTATTAACAAGAAGCAGTGATGGATTCAAAAGCATATTTCTACAAGCTCTGCTGCTCTTTAAATTTTGGCGCTTACATCAAAGAGAGTCACCCTAGCATATAAAGATAATAATTTATGAGGTTCTTGAGTTTTTTTTATGAAAATAAAACTTGAATTAGAGTTTATGGTTTAGGATTTAGGGGATGATGTTGCCTCTTTCAGATGTTCTTGCTGCCTAATCATTCTCGTCAAAAGAATTTCTCTGCTTGGTCCTATTTGTGAGACTTGGAGCCATGATAACTTCTTTGCTCTCGTCTTCAGGGTCTTTGTTTGACAAATAACCAAAAGCCTCCAGTGTATATTGTTTCTTTGGTGGATTTCTTGTGGGCGTGAGTAGTTGCGTTTGTCTTATGGCCATTGCATATGTTGGCTGAAAAGCTTATGCACAAAAAATCCACTCGTCTTTTTTGGAATATCAAAGGTAGTATTACAACATTCTATTATTTCTTAAAACATAGTTTATTCTTGGTGCAGGCCATCGGTGTGAGTGTACAAAATGGATATGCTTTGGCAAAAACCTAACCAGTTGTCTCTGCGCTGAGGTTTAACTGTACTGTAAGTTTTAAGCTCTCATCAGCTCAATAACCGTTCCTTTACTTATGAGATCATTGGACGATGAGCACCCACTCGCACCATATGAGTTGGTAAAAATTAGTCCACGAGATCTATTAGAGAATCTATCTAGGAAAGTAGTGTTCAGAGAACATTACAAATTATCATATCTATTCTATTTATATATACCATTCATCATTTCTGTTCATATGCTTATTATGTAATATATGTTCTTGGAGTGTGTCTACTTCATATTGTTTTTGTACCTTTGATATATGAAGGTTCTTGGCAGTTGGGTATCCTATTTAGATACATAATTTAAAATTGAAGATCATGAGTCTCATAATGATCTTCCACCTGGTTCAAACCGCTTTGTAAAAGTCGGATGCCCACCAGTTATAAAAGATTAATCTAAGGTAAACTATCTGCTGATTTTAGAACAAAGTTGTAGATTATTTTCTCCAAATACTCTTTGTATTTTGGATGAGTGTTTTGGGTTTGGTGATTAGATCATATACTCACATTTCTGTTGATTTTCTTTTCAATATTCAGTGGCCACCAGACAAGTTATAGATAACAGATGGGTAGTTAAACACTGCAGATATGAGTTGGATTGTTCCTCATCATTAAAAACAAATCAATTTGGTGGAAGTTGTGAATCAAAACATATAGTCTACCACCGGATCTGCAAATTATGTCGAAATTGATGATAAAGTTGGAAGGATCATCACGTCCGAGAGGTGTTATAATTAAATCAAAACATATAGTTTTCTATTGAATCTCCAGCATAACTTCAGCAAAGTTAGTTTGTTGGTAAGTTAGGGATTTAAGAGAAGACGTAAATATATTTTTCAAATAAGGATTTATTGCTTTGCTATATATGATATCCATGTCTTAAGTCTTAGGAAAATATTTTAGGAGTTTTAAAAATAATTTTTATCACAAAAATAGTTTTTAAAGAGAAAAATTATCAAAATATATTTTATTAAAGGGTGTAAATATACACTTATATCCATAAAATTAATTAATCTAAATTTATGATTTAGAGTCATGGGAGTTTCGGAGGTGAAGTTCAAAATTTTAGAAAATAAAAATACGAATTAAAATTTTCAAAATAAAAAAGACTATTTTGATCCTTTTAAAGCTATTTTAGCTAGTGACAAAAAAATTAAAAATTTTATATGAGAAAATTGCCTTAAATTTTATTTACAGAATCCGAAGTTGGGTTATGATACACGAAAACTGAATCCTTTTCTAATGCAAGTTAAGAGTGGTAATTATAGTATAAGTGAGTTCATCTCCAGAAGACTAATACAATTACACAAAGTTCTTTTAAGATCAATATTACACTAAAATAAGCAAGTGGTTTGACTGTAACAATAGTAACTAAACGAGGATATGATAGTGATATAAAATCAGATTAACAAACGCTATGTCGACTTCTTGGGAATCCTAAGATCCTGTAATTACCCGGCTGCTTCTTAGAAGAGCACTGCTCCCCAAGTAAAATTTCCCCTTTTTAGTTTAATTTCAGTAAGTTTTCTTCCTAGCAATTCCACCCAAAGCGTCTTCAGATCTACAGCGACACAAAAAAAATCAAAAATTTCGATAATGATTCAAAAACACTTTTGAAAACCTTGTTAGATTGTGTCAGAAACATGACACATCAAGTTCCTAGTCGATATCAAGGACTGAATCTTTGCATAACCTAGTAAAACATTGGCCTTGTCCTCAATTTTTGTAAAAAGTTACATATATGAACATAGGTCCGAAATGATATGAAAATTTTATAATTTTTTTTAGTAAAAGTGTATGGCTTCTGTAATTTCAAATTCGATTCCGTCGATATCAATCTTTTGCGAGTTATTTGGACCTCGGATTAGACACCTCCAATTATAAATAAAAAAAACTTCAGGCTGTTTCGTAAAATTTTAATTTTTGTTTATGCGAAAGCTCTTCGTTAAGGTCAGAAAGATTTCAGACTTTTGTATATTTTATTTTATTTATTTCTATGATATTCTCTAGCGTATAACAACCAAAGCAAAACATAGTGAAACATGCAGCCTAATATAAATTTGCTACAAACGCGTAATGCTTGGTCAGTGATATTATGTAATACCAATTGTATTATAATTTTTGTCCAAAAAAAACAATTGTATTTATAATTAAAAACAAATTTAAGTGCTCTCGGCTTGGATTTATGTTAGGTACTCCATGTTTAATATAAATTTCGGCTCTGGCGTATACCAATTGAATTGAATGGTACATATTGGTTGACATATGCCTGATTAAGTTTTAGTCTATTTAAACCAAACGAATCAATAACTAAATTATAATTTATGTCATGAATTAGGTCTAAATCTGGTAATATGCATGCATGTCTGAATTGCATGTAAGCGATAACATAAAAACTTTTATATGAAAACTTATGAACGCCGCTTTGGTGTTTTATCCTACAGTATTTTGTAAATCTACAAAAATGTTCTTGGGGGAAATGCTTCGCTACATTAACTTGATCGGTTCGTACAAAAATAATCTTCACAAATTGAACAAATGATAAATGAAAAAAAAATCTAGCGAACACACAAAAAAAACTATATAAAAGGTGATGTCTGGTTGGACAAAATAATGTGAAAGAGAAACGTACACACATGTTTTCAGCAAGGTCAAAAGATGTCGTCTCGATTGGAACAAAACTCATTTAAAAAAAAAACTAAAGAGGAAAGAAGTTGACGATTAACGTGGCGTTTCACATGCACGACTAATCATTAAAATTCCAATGCACGTATCATCTCATCCACTATATATTATGCATCCAAGTTGGCATTGTATATCACAAACAACTAATCCAACTCATCTCTCTCACACATCTATATCCTTATTTTCACTCTGAAAAACAAAGATGAACAAATCATCAATCCAATGCTTGTTATTCATAACTCTCACAATCATCGTCACCATAGTTCCATGTTCGAATGCACAAAGAGAAGTTGGTAAGCTATATATACATTTGATTGTACTCCTTTATATTTGGAAAAACTGTTAACTACAATTGATATTGATGAATGTAGAGGATGAAAGTGAATTTAGCTACGTGGGGAATCAAGAGGACGGGCCAGTGAATTGGGGAAAACTGAAGCCGGAATGGAAAATGTGCGGAAAAGGAGAGATGCAATCTCCAATTGATCTTATGCACAGGAGAGTTAGAATTGTTTCAAATCTTGGAAGGCTTACTAGAGTCTACAAACCTGCCAATGCCACTCTCAGAAATAGAGGCCATGACATGATGGTATTATTACACATTTATAGAACTCACCTTAATACAAATACTGTCTAAAACTCGAACTAATCCCAAAGATCTGTTGAAAGTCATGTGTTTTTGCTATTTAAAACGTCTACAGTGGAACCACGTCAATTTTCGTAGATCGTGACGAGTCAACTACCTATTCTAAAAAAAAAAACACTGGGGCCACAGAGTCTTGGTTCCTCATTTTTAAATTTCTTAATTTTTACATATACTCCTTTTTGTTTTTGTGGCAGGTGAGATTTGAAGAAGGGTCAAGTAGTATTAAGATCAATAACGTTGACTATCAACTACATCAGCTTCATTGGCATTCTCCCTCTGAGCATACGATCAATGGGAGAAAGTATGCAACATTCTAGACAACATACAATTTTTTTAAATATAGAAACATTTAAAATTATTTCATTTCAACATAACGTTTATTTTTGTTTCAACTATATTTTATTTAATTTAAGCTAGAATTAGAGGTGTGATGGCGTTTATAGCTAGAGGCCTTACACGATCTTTAGGGATAAAAGTAGAAGATTTACAAACAACATTTGAAGACTTTCTAAAATAGTTTGACCCCATATATATGAATGTTTATTACAAAAGTTTTTACTTGTATTTCTAATTGGAAAAACTACTGGAATAGAATAAAATGAGATTAATGACCCCGGTAACATTTTATCAAAATAAATTTAAGCCCATGATTTAATTTCATTGACAAGTAACTATTGTGGTTGGCTCCGCCACTAGGTGCAATTTTTTTTTAAATAGTTTGTCTTAAACATGGTAGGTTTGCTCTGGAACTGCATATGGTTCACGAAAGCTCAAACGGAAGCCTGGCTGTAGTCACAGTGCTTTACAGAATCGGAAGGCCAGACTCTTTTCTCAGCATGGTATAAATCGATCCATAACTTTTATTTATTAAAATTTTGAGTTTCTAAATAATAATTATTAACCAATTTTCTTTATTTTTTCTGGCTAGTTGGAAAACAAATTGTCGGCGATGACAAACCCTAATGAGGAAAAAAATATAGGAGTGATTGATCCAAAGGAAATCAAGTTTGAGAGCAGAAAATATTATAGATATATTGGATCACTTACCATTCCTCCTTGCACCCAAAATGTTATTTGGACCATCGTTAAAAAGGTTCTTCTAACTCTTATTTTCCCATTTATTTTTGTTTAAGTTTTGTAATTTTCTCTTAGTTTATGATCATGTATTTTGTATCCATTGGTTTATATTTATTTGCGTGATTTTTAGGTAAGGACTGTGGCGAGAAACCAAGTGAAGCTACTACGAGTGGCTGTTCACGATGTAAGTTTTATTTTAAAAAATGTACTACATCATGATTTTTAAAATTGTTTACCAAATATATGTTTGCAAAATTATTTGCAGTATTCGGATACAAATGCGAGGCCAGTTCAACCTACAAATATGCGTGTGGTCAGATTAAACAGACCAAGATCTTGCTGAAGCATATGCAAATATGAAATATGTTTTATTAAGTTGTCTTTTTACGTGTGTTTTGTTTTGAATAAGTCTTTTACGTGTTTTATTAATTGTTTTTTTTTTGAAAATATGTTTTATTAATTTGTTTTACGATAAACGGTGTAATATTGTCATTTGATACTAAATAAAAGATGTGTTTCTTGATGACCTTTGGTGTCCCATCTCCTTATGTTATTATCACGACCTTCCACCCAGTCTTCAAGTTTAAAATGACTATTCTCTGTGTAGAACAAGAATTTGGATGAATACGGACATATTCCCTTTGTAGGTATGGCAAAAAAAAATACGTAGGAAAAACGAATGTTACGGAATAAGCAAGTTATTTAATTATATCTATCTATATAGATGTTTTATAAGAAAAACTTGTTTCACAAAAATATATTTTTGTGTTTCTACGATAATATTATAATTTTTTTATTGAATTACTACTAGTTAAAAATTATTAAAAAATAAAAATTATAAAACGATAAATTTATTATTGTGATTTAAAGTGTTTTCTTATATGTTAGAAAGCACCAAAAAATATTTTTACAAAACCAAGGAAGTATATTGTTATCATAAATTCACAATTTTGAATGTAGGTAACGAATTAGCTATGGATTTAGCTGTTGAAATACCTGCATAGTTAATTTGCATACAAATACCATAATTTTTTTTTACGAATTCGTTATAATAACCAATAATATTATAGCTCCAAATTATCAGAAGCCTATGTATTTGGAGAGTCATACCTTAAGTTCCAACTATTAGACCATCCATTTTTCTTTCATTTCCAGTCATTTAAAACTCAAGGATCCTCGTTTGATGTGTTTAGGTTTTAACCACTAAACATAAACTGCAAGTACAGAGCATAAAAATACTTAGAGATCCGATTCATACAAATTAAAGTTACATTATGGTTTTCGAGAGTTGAGTTAACCTAAAACTACAAGGTAACGTTTTTGTAACCAGTTTGCAATAATGTAAAAACAGAATGTAAAAGCGATGTAAACAAATGGATTAAAAGTGCTAAGTCTCATGCAATTCACATGAAACATATATTGACATATATGATTGTTCAACATGGAATGTATTTAGAGATATTCTATACTAGTCTACTTCCGCAATACTAGAACCTATGTACGTATGAGAACTAGGTGTTTTTTTACACCAAGTGCAGCAATACAAATTTAAAATGTAAATTAAATTTTGTTAATATTTTAGATATTATTATTTTATACTAAAGTTTTATTATAAATTTTGATTTAATTAAACATAAAATTAAGATGAAAATAATTAATTTAATCTCTTTCAAATTATATTGAAAATAGATATTTATATATTTAAAATAATAATCTTAAGTAGATTTTTATTTATTTTTTGGTTAAGATATATTAAATCAAATTTTATAAAATTAAAAAATGATATAAATTGTATAATTATCAAAAGGATTCTAAATTGGTGGATATCAAAAGAAAATAAAAGGTATTACGAATTAAGATTTATAATTTAAAAAAGATTGTATAAAATTTTGAAAATCTTGTTTAATAATAAAAATTGTATGTTTATAAAAATATACTTAAAAATATTTCGATTTTTTTTCAAATATTTTTATTTCTATTATATTATTTAATATTATATTTGAATAAATTTATTTAATGATGATATATGAGTTATTACCATATTCTAAAAAGTTTAGAAAAAATAGAAATTAACATTAAATATAATTATCCTTGTCAGATTTAACCTAAGTCATTTCATCAATTTTACTATGTCATATCATATTTTCTTTAGTAAAAATTAATGTTGTGATGACATATGACAAATCACTTCTCAAATATTGTATAAGAGATTCTAAGACTAATTTTTGTTGAATTTCAGATTCTAAACATGCAATAAGATCAAGTTTATTAGGATCAAGAAACTTACTAACATCAACTTCCATTGCTTAAGAAATTTTTGCTTATTCTAGATTCATTCAAGCATTTAATCAAATATTTTCGGTGCATTCAACAACCTAATGTCTTAAACTAGGTGATCAATCCAATTTGATCTTTAAAAACAACATACATTAAGAAATAAGTTATTCCCTATTCTAACTAATCACAATCATCAATCCATGCACTGAAACAATAAGCCTAACTAATGAAATACTCAGACATTAGCAGAAGAAATTAAAAGATAGATGATAATAATGCATGATAAAATTTTTTTTTTTGTCAACATCTTTGTATTAAGGGTCAAAGCCCATTTTTTACAAGCAGTTACAAATCTTTTGATACAAATACTAGATAAGATTAAAACGTGTCATCATACATAGGCACATAGCTAACATCATTGACTACATGCATGAGATACACGTGTCTTTTACTGTGGCCATAGAACGTTCTGGAGATGGTGCAACCCGAGGCCTCGCCGGAAACTAACCGGAAATCCTCTATCTCCATTTCCGATTTGAACTGCTTGCTTGTCTCTCCATTCTTCATCACTGCCAGTCTGAAAGCTTCTTGTTCTTAAACTCGCTAGAGTGTAAATCTAGTAGAAAGCTTCAACGAGTCAGTAACAGAGTCTCACCAGAACATTTTCATCTGAAAACTCCGGTTAATCTGAAGTCTGCACTGGCTCATCATCACTTCAACCTTCATCTTGATTCTTAACTCTTTGAGATACTTCGTTTAAAAATTTAAAAATGAAGATTGATTCTCACCCATATTAAGAAGCAAGAATGACTAACGATAAAGAATCAAAGCCTCCAAACTGAACAGAGTAAGAGTCACCACCAAGAAGGAGAAGACGAACAACTCCATTAGATAACTGGAGACTTTATTCATCCTCACTCATATCAGAGAAAAGTAAGATTGATACGCAACAACTACTCTGATTTAGATGAGAGAGGAACACATCAAAAGCTCGCCTTGCGAAGTAGATAATCCGACTATACGGAAGTTTAGATCGCCTAGCGAAGAACTATATTACAACAAAAACAAAAGAAAACAAAAAGGAGTGGTAACCGGCGGCACAAGACCACCGGCCACCGGAGATGCGACTTTAGTTTAGGAAACTTTTAGAGAGAAGGTAGAGAAAATAGGAGAGAGAAAGAGAAAAAGGGTTAATGCATGATAAAATTAGAAATTAAAAACATGGTTCGGTCCAAAGGTGTAGCTCATCTCTCCAAATCTCCAAAACCAATAAGTCCGATGAAAAATAAAAAGTAGTCTAAAATGGTTGAAAATAGCAGATATATGTCTAACTTTTGTCCTCGTCGAATTTGAACTTAGACTAAGGAAAACCATTTTTTTCCTTATATGGATAACTTTCAATCTAACCATTGGATAGACCTCAACCCGGTTCCAATGGAATGCTAAGTTAATTCTATATATTATGTCTAACTTTTGGGCTCAATCTAACTCTGGGAAGTTGTCTATAATTGGTAAATTTCTGATACATTTGTATAATTCTGTATCTATTTGTTTTTTGCACCCAATTCAATATATTATGCTTCAAATCAACCTAATACATGAAAATATCGATAGACACTAAAAACTCAAAAATATATACTATGACTGGATAAACGACTCAAAACAAAAGTTAAAAACCGACAATAGCGTCATTTATCATCGTTGTTCTACATTTATCCTATAAATATATTTGATCAGTATTTTTTCTTAAAATGCCATTTATCATCGTTGCTTCCTCAACTGCTGAAAACTGCCAGTTCTGTCTAACTTATTCACTTTATTATTTTCTATTTTTTTGTATTTCATTTAAACTAATATTGACTATATTTTTTTTTGATGAAGTGTCACATCTCAACAAACAAACAAAAAAAACTTAGCAAACTATATGTCAAACCAATGAAAGTTGTCATTTAAGTAATTATTGGTTGGTGCAATGTCATCAATGCAATGACTACAATTTAAAACGGTCCTACACACTGTATTAACATAATTTAGAAAGAATAACATATTTAGTTATTTACACACAATTATCCGAAGCACGAACCCGCAAATCAGAATTTGGCCGATAGATTTTTTTAACTTTCTCGGTAGGCTCTGCTGACCATAGAATTGACCTCCCGAAACCCACTAAACCAGAGTTGTGCAGCAGTGTTCTTGGGCTTTTGCCAGCAAGACTACTCTTGGCTCTATCTATTTACCAGATGACGCTGACAAATAATGTAAAATAGAATACTTGATTTTATAGTATATATATATATATATATTAATTAATTTCTAAAAATAAAATTTTATGTTATTCTTATTTGATTATTTGTTGTATAGAAAAAAATATAAATGTATTTTAAGTATAAAATGAAAATAACATCAATATGTTTAAAAATATTAAAACATAAAGAAATATTTCACTATGAATAAAAACAAACTAGAAAATATATCACTTACATATCATATAAATTAATTATCAATTTATATTTATATTGAGACTATATATTTACATGAGATTTTAAAAAATATTATATCTTATTAAGGGAACCTCTTATTAAATTGTGTCATATATACTAATCTAATTCAAAACTATTAAAATTTATTATTTTTGTGTTTATTAATTTATTAATATTATTTTATGAAGTTTTTAGTGTATAAGAATTGATTTCCTCTTAATAGTATGTAAGAGAAGAGAGACTGTGGCATTGAGCCAAAGTGCCTGCCACCTTTTAAACTCAGGCTTTATCTTCAGTCCTCTACAAATTTGTTCTTAAAGCACCTCCATCAATTGATAATCATTGAGTATCTTAAAACTAAAATTAAAGAAAAATTAAGAAAATT